>CM042407.1:18553751-18788751 GCA_023634145.1 Thymallus thymallus
CATGCAAAATTTTCACTTACCTGTTCATTTAGCCAGTCTGTCTATTAAGTAAACTATTATTATTACCCTCGCTCATATCATACGCATTTTTAGCTACTGAAGTATTTCTCTGCCATCGGCCTGTATAGTATAGTTAACCATCCAACATCCACCAATGTATAGTGTACATATTCAGCCAACCACCCATACTATGCAATATCTTTTTATAGCTTTTTTCTATGCACTCCAGATATCTTGTATTTCTATACTTTTTCATACTGCCGCTCTATGTATCATGTACCGTGTATCTGTCTTTTGTGTACTTTCGTTGTGGCATTTTGCACCTGCCCTGTGTTTTGTTGTAGCTGCTTGACAATGAAATTTCCCCCCGGTGGATCAATAAAGTATCTATCTATCTATCTATCTATCTATCTATCTATCTATCTATCTATCTATCTATCTATCTATCTATCTATCTATCTATCTATCTATCTATCTATCTATCTATCTATCTATCTATCTATCTATCTATCTATCTATCTATCTATCTATCTATCTATCTATCTATCTATCTATCTATCTATCTATCTATCTATCTATCTATCTATCTATCTATCTATCTATCTATCTATCTATCTATCTATCTATCTATCTATCTATCTATCTATCTATGTGTGGTGTCAGTAGTAGGGAACAGTCTGATTCTAACACAGGGTTTGTAGGAGAGAGAAGCCTACCATAATACTGTCTTCATCCGCCTCCATTATCTAAACCAAAACATACAGAGATGTAAAGAGCACACTGAGATGTAAGAGAATAGCTGGAAAGGAAGCGTTAGATTGAACTTCAACAGGGTAGTGTTCATTTGAGCACACCGTAGAAAAATGTTTCAAATGGAAAACAAAAACAAACGCTTCTCATAAGAGAAGTTCAGATGGTACCTCCCTGTTTCACATTCCGAGGACAGAACAAATGAGAGAGAATCATGAGAATCATTCCGATGTTTGTCCACATTTCTCCAAAAGTCACCTTTCGAAATTGGATACCCTGGGTTGCTCCTCCTGCTGGCCTAATGAATTTATTTAAATGGACTGATTTCCTTTTATGAACTGTAACTTAGTAAAGTCTTACAAATTGTTGCATTTTGCGTTTATATTTTTGTTCAGTGTATTTTTTAAACCTCTCACTTTGCCCTGAATGTCTCAATGTGTAGTTCATACATGAATAATCTATGAGCAGAATTACTGTCTTACCTCAATTAGCCACAAAATACCTAGTTTGAAAGCGACAGTTTACTGGAAGCTGTGCGGCGCCAGTTTCCCTACATTTTCCCCCACGTGGGCCAGCCCCCTAGGAATTTGAGTTCGAGCCAATGAGCTTCAGCCTCTCAGCATTTGAGTGACAGCTAGCAAGATGCACACACAGCAGAGCGAGAGAGAGAGAGCAATGATGTACTTTCAGAACTACTGGCTACAAACTATACAAAAGTACCGGAGAATCTTTTAAGAATTAAGATTTGGGATAGGGTGAAACAAAACAACTCCATAGTTAAGTTTAGGCATTCATTCTTAATGGTTAAGTTAATGATTAAGGTTTGTGATAGGTCTAAAACACAAAAAACAAAAAACAAGTGCCTGTCACTGCGATTGAACACTCAACCCTCGTTGCTGGAGCTCGCATCCACATTGCCCTAGCAAAACCCAAGCCTACTTGATGGTAATTGCGCTCACCGTTGCCTCTAGTGGCCGGTTTTGAAGGCATCTCCCGGTGTCCTGGGTACCCGGATGGACGTTGGAGTTCGAAGTGGATCTTGAGCGACATGGCTGGCCTTTCAAGTCACTAGGGGTCAGAGTTAATCTGGGGTCAAGCTGAGGTAACACCTCTATTGTCCTGACTGGGACTAATGCTGACTGGCCTTTTCCAAGCTTGGTCAGTCTGTGTTTGTGTGTGTGCGTACATGCGTGCATGTGCGTGTGACTAGTAGCTTGCCCTAGTAGCCAATGCACTACTAGTCTGGAATCAGTGCCTAAACCTCTGCTCAAGCCCTTTATCCATCTGTTTTCAGCCTTGTGTTTGTGTACGTATACGCGTGTGCATGTGTGTATGCGCATGCATGTACTGTGTGTGTGTGTGTGCTTGTAACCTCTGTAATAAAGACCGGATGGAAATTAAAGTACATAGTTCAGTTGGAGTCGATACAGGCTGATTCAAAGTGTGTTTGCAGTCTCTTTAGTGGGCTGAAAACCCAGTGATTGCTGGTTGTAATTACAGAGTAAGACATGCCGAGTTCTCCTGATGGTCTCCGTATGTTTGATTCTAAAGAGGAGGAAGGAAACTAGCCTTTGGATTCAGCACAGCAACATGAAAGCTTTAATATGTTTTGTCCCATAGTGGTATCAAACCTGTGTCAAGGTTGACTTGATATCCACAGAGTCACTTTCTGAGTGTACTATACAGAGAATAGGGTGTAATTTTGGAAGCAGCCAGCGACATGTTGACTTTTTCTCTTTCATATACATACGACCTTTAATTTCACTCTTTAATCCCTGACCTCCCCTTCTGTCCAACCTGACCCCAGGCACACCAGTGAGAGGGGATTACTTTCAGTAGAAGACACACAAACGCAGCTTTTCAGTGAATAGTACAGATGGGTATTTACCCTGTAAAATTATCAGCCTGTTTATGGTGCCAGTCTGCCTGCTGTCCAGCTGTTAAATGTGTGTATGTGTTATTCAGCTTTTACTGCTGTCTGCATCCAATGATACTTTACTGCATCATCAACCTACAATGGGGCATTGTGTGATTGACTGGGTTTAAACCCGGGTCGTATCTGTGCCACATGACAGTGTTAGCCCGGGGAGCTAAAGCCCAGGCATTAGCTTGGGGAGCTAACACAAGTCTTCAGGTCTCAGGCAAGATTACAAATCAAATACATTTTTATTTGTCACATGGTTCGTAAACAACCGGTGTAGATCAACAGTGAAATGCTTACTTATGGGTCTTTTTCCAACAAAAAAACTCATCATGGCAGAGGAGTTCACCGAAACACAGTCGCTATACATCTAACTTGACTATAAATGCATTACCAATGGACTGTATTTGGTACTTTGTCTATGGAAAGTAGCCAATGATAAACTATTTCTAGATATGACCACAGCAACTCACATATATGTACTGCTCTTCTCCTCATTCATAACAAGCTATAGAGAAAGACTAATGAGTTTTCTATATGTCATCCTTTACTAGATCTCAGCTACGCTGACCTCAGCATTAACGGCAGGTAGCCTAGTGGGCGGCAGGTAGCCTAGTGGGTGGCAGGTAGCCTTGTCTCTGTCTCTCTCTCTGTCTCGCTGTCTCTCTGTCTGTATCCGTCTCTCTCTTTCTGTCTGTCTCCGTCTCTCTCTCTCTTTCTCTCCCTCTCTCTTATTATTTTTTCTTTGTATCTCCATCTCTTTCTTTCCATATCTTCCCCCTTCTCTTGCTGTCCATATATGTCTCTTCATCTCTTCCCTCTCACTCTCTCACTTTCTACATTGTTCATCAGAGTAATCTCTTCCCTCTCTCTCTCTCTCTCTCTCTCTCTCTCTCTCTTTCTACATTGTTCATCAGAGTAATCTTGTCCTATTTTTCTAACTCAATCTGTGTGTAATACTAATTCCCCTTCTGCAGGTGAGAACGTGCGCGTGCGTGTGCGCGTGCGTGTGTGTGTGTGTGTACAGTGCACTCGGAAAGTATTCCACATTTTGTTACAGCCTTATTCTAAAATTGATCAAATAGTTTTTTCCCTCATCAATCTAAGCTTTACATTTTAGTTTCCTCAACAGCCACACCATTCATTAGCAGATTCAGCTGAGGTCTAGAACTTAGGGAATGATTTGTACCAAATACAATGCTCTTAGTTTTATAGATGTTCAGGACCAGTTTATTACTGGCCACCCACTCCAAAACAGACTGCAACTCTTTGTTAAGGGTTTCAGTGACTTCATTAGCTGTGCTTGCTGATGCGTACTGTATGTGTGTGTTTGTGTGTGTGTGTATTCGGAAACTATTCAGAACCCTTCACTTTTTCAAAATGTTGTTACATTACAGCCTTACTCTAAAATGGATTAAATTGTTTTTGTTCCTCATTAATCTAAACAAAATACCCATAATGACAAAACAAAAACTTATTTAGAATTTTTCGCAAATTTATGAAAAATTCAAAACTGAAATATTAAATTTACATAAGTATTCAGACCCTTTACTCAGTACTTTGTTGAAGCACCTTTGGCAGCGATTACAGCCTCGAGTTTTCTGTGGTATGACACTACAAGCTTGGCACATCTGTATTTGGGGAGTTTCTCCCATTCTTCTCAGCAGATCCTCTCAAGCTCTGTCAGCTTGGATGGGGAGCGTCGCTGCACAGCTATTTTCAGGTCTCTCCAGAGATATTAGATCGAGTTCAAGTCCGGACTCTGGGTCTGTAGAGGGGAGGAAGGACAACCTGAGGAACAAGCAGACACACAAGGAAGCCCTAGACCCAGAGGAAGCCCTAGAACCAGAGGAAGCCCTAGACCCAGAGGTCAGTGGTGGCATTCCCCTGTGGTCTGCGTCTACTCGCTCCAGATGAAGGTTAGATGTTTGGTCCTTCCTGCGCCTCATCTGGTATTCTGGTGCTGGGACTGGTGCTAGTGCTGGGTCGAGTGCTGGAACTGGTGTTGGATCTGCAGAGGGGTGGAAGGAGAACCAGCAATCAGACACACTTGGAAGTCCTAGACCCGGATGTCAGTGATGCTCCCCTTTGGCCTGCTAGCTCCGGGCGTAGGTCTAAATCTTTGGTCCTTCCTCCACGCTTCTTCTGGTGTGGTGATAAATGGCTCCTGGTTCTGGTTCTGTGAGAGGGATCGGTGTAGAGTTAGTAAGGGGGTGAGGGATGGAGAGGGAGAAGGGGGTTGGGGGTTGGGGGTTGTGGAGGGTATGTCCAGCGGCCTAGCCTGGTGCTGGAGGAAGAGTGAATGCGCGGCAAGGCTGGATGCTGGAGGACAGAGGGAACAGCTGATTCAAATAATCAAGCTTGTTGAAGAGTTGGTTATTTGAATCAGCTGTGTAGTGCTAGGGCAAAAACCAAAACGTGCACCCAGCGGGGCCCTAGCCTTACAGCCTGCTGCCTGGCCTGCACCCTATCACACTGTGGAACTAGAGGTGAGTCCACAAGACACATAACTCTGTGGCCTTTTGCAAAAGAGTACATTTGTTTTAAAAATGTAGTTGTGCCTTCTCAAAACATAAATATATTCATCACAACTATATTATACGTATAACTATATTATACAGACAAAATTGCCAATCATTTCATGATTATGAAGGTGAGTAACAGGCTTTGCAGGCGTTGTTCCCTTGCACGATGAATAAATGTAATTCAGCCTCTGAAGACCCTACCACTTGCTGCCAACAGATTTTTTCGTGGAGTTTTCATCCAATGGGGTTTTCAGTACATTTATCTTAAGCCATCCCTTAAACTATGGTGTAGCTTTTTAGTTTGAATTTCACCGTCAGACTCAATAGAATATCTAGAGAACCGGTTCAGAATAGTAGGGATTAATGAAAGAAAGCCATCTAAATACAGTATATGCATATTGGTCTCCGTTTCAGCACCAATTGCTAGATTTAAAATACTCTGATCCTGTAGATTATTTAGGGTAAGGAAAGTATTTATGAATCATAAAAAACTGGTTTGGAGCGCCTTTACGTGTGAAAGAAAGAAAACAGTGGTTTGATTATTCTGAAAATTGCCATATTCAGTTATTTAACCCATGGTAATGTTGGATTAGTGTACATACATCGGGTGAAATAGGTATTGAACACGTCACCATTTTTCTCAGTAAATATATTTCCAAAGGTGCTATTGACATGAAATTTTAACCAGATGTTGGTAACAGCCCAAGTAATCCATACATACAGAAGAAACCAAAACAAATAAGTTCAGAAATTAAGTTATGTGTAATAATGTGAAATGACACAGGGTGACACAAAAAGTATTGAACACACTTACTGATATTTATTTAATACTTTGTACAAAAGCCTTTGTTGGTAATGACAGCTTCAAGACGCTCCTGTATGGAGAAACTAGTCGCATGCATTGCTCTGGTGTGATTTTGGCCCATTCTTCCACACAAACAGTCTTCAAATCTTTAAGGTTCCGTGGGCCTCTTCTATGAATCTTGATCTTCAGTTCTTTCCATAGATTTTCAATGGGATTTAAGTCAGGTGATTGGCTGGGCCATTCTAGCAGCTTTATTTTCTTTCTTTGAAACCAATTGAGAGTTTCCTTGGCTGTGTGTTTGGGATCATTGTCTTGCTGAAATGTCCACCCTCGTTTCAGCTTCATCATCCTGGTAGATGGCAGCAGATTGTTGTCAAGAATGTCTCGGTAAATTTGCCCATTCATCCTTCCTTCAATTATGTGAAGTTTGCCAGTACCATTTGCTGAAAAGCAGCCCCACAACTAATGTTGCTTTCGTCGACGAAAATTTTGACTAAATATCGTCGTCAACGAACCTTCATCAAGGGACGAAAACGAGACGAGACGAGACGTAAATGCTGGTCACATGACGATGACTATAACTAAATGTATAATGCACTATTGTTGACGAATAAAAACGAGACTAAATGTGGTTTACAAAATAAAAACTATGCTAAAATATCTTTTCATTTTCGTTGACCAAAACGAGACGAAATATTAAAATGTTATTTCGTCTCGATTAGTGTCGTTTTTGATTATTATTTTGCAGTATGTCTGTTTCCTGTGTCTCACTTTAAGACGCATTCAGAGGCGCAGGCGACGTCACTTCCTCAAGCCCCACGCTGTGACGCGGCATTATTTGATTTTAGAAGATGCAGCTGCGGTGAGTTTAGTTAGCGTTAACGACAACAAAGTTAAGTTAAGTCTTTGACACAGAGAAAGAGCCCGATGGCCGGCAAGCAAACTAGTGCTCACGATTTCTTTGCCACATGGAGGTACAATGACAACTCCCCAGAGCAACGAAACAAAGAGGAGGGTATAGCGCAGTGGATAGGCCGCACAGGAGTCCCAGCACGAATTGTTGAAGATGAGGAGTTTATCGCCATGATGGCAAAAATGGACAAAAAGTTCAAAGTGCCAAAAAGACATAAAATTTTAAACTTGATCGAAAAAATGTACAAAGAAGAGAAAGAAAAGATAAAACAAAACCTGGCCACAGCACGCAGGATAACAACAGGGTTGGATATTTGGACTAAAAAGGGGCTTACAGCATCCTTCCTGGGAGTTAGCGCCTGCTACTTCAACCCCGAGGACAACAAGGCTGAACACAAACTCTTGAACCTGAAGGAGATGGTTCACCCTCACACTGCAGAGTCGATTAGTACACTTGTGGAGGAGTCAATGGAAGAATGGGGGATCCCTAGAGAGAAGGTCCTCACAACGATTACTGACAATGGCAGCAATATGGTGGCTTCGTTCCACAGCCACACACATGCAGAAGTCGCCACAACTTCTGAAGAGGACTCAGAGGAGGAGCACGACGATGCCAATGATGACTATGAGCATCAGGAAGGGGAGCATGACAGGTAAGGCTAGTCTGTATATAAAACTATGCTATTAATTCAGAATCAGCTTTATTGGCAAGGAATTTGACTCCGGTTAGTCTTTGCTCTCAAAGTACATGACAAACACTTTACAAATAAAGAGGGGACCATAAGAAACATAAAAAATACTATATACAATATAATTCATTCAACATATAATTCATTCAACATATATATTTTTTATGAATAAAAAAATAATTCCATAGAAAGTTAAAAAGTTAATTATGTTATTAATTCCTTCAGCATTTATGAAACTAGTCATGATTTAATTTCAAATACATGAGACTAAATAAGAACATAGGAAGTTAATTTAAGAACCATTTCATTTGGTTCAATAATGTAAGTGCTAAAATGGTTAAATATGTACAATTGTTTTTTCCATGTAGATACGACTACGGAGCCATAGAGAGGACCCCGTGTGTGGTTCACACCGTACAGCTTGTAGTGAATATGGTCCAGAAGGAACCCCCAATCCGAAGGCTGTTGGAGAAAGTGAGGCACTTGGTGAACAAATTTAGGAAGTCATCTGTTGCCACAGAGCGGCTACTGCAGAAGTGTGCTCTGGTTCTGGTAAAAGACTGTCCCACCAGGTGGTCAAGTTGCTTTGCTATGATGTCACGCTGTCTTGAAGTCAAGGAGCACCTCACAGCTGTGGCTGAGTCCATGGGCTGGGACAGTCTGCAGCCCAGTGAGTGGCAGAAGATCGGGATGCTGAGAGACCTTCTTCTGCCATTTGCGGAGCACACTAAGTCACTTGAAAGTGACACTCAATCACTTTCCCTTGTTGTGCCAGCACTCCTGGATCTCAAAAACCACCTGTCAGAGTTCTCGCTTGCACATGGGCGAACCTACAAAGATGCAGCTACTCTGGCTCAGAAGATGCTGTCCAGCATGGATAGGCGCTTTAGTGTATTTCTTGACATAACGGCTGAAAACTTCTCACCACTTCCTGCAGCAGCATGCTTTGTGGACCCTTGTGTCGCTGAAACCCTTCTGGAAAATGATGACGACGAAGTACAGAATCTTGTCAGAAAGGCAGAGGACTACATTGCTCATCTTGTACCACAAAGAGTGCAAGTTCGAGAAGAGCAGTTGACCGATGATGAGCAAGTCACAAATGAGGCTCCAGATTCAACCTCCGCAAAACGGCGTAGATTTAAGTTCTTCAGTGCTAATCGTCCATCGAGGCCCAAGGCAGCCAAGACAACAAACATTAGGCAGGAGATATTAAAGTATAAAGAGGGGCTGTCCGAGTCCCACCAGTATGCTGCTACCAGTGCTGAGGTTGAGGAATCCGGCATTGAGTATTGGTTAACTCATTGTTCCACTGCGTTTCCAACACTGAAACCTCTAGCCTTGGACCTCCTGGCAATGCCAGCCTCTCAGGCATTTACAGAGAGGGTCTTCAGTGTAACTGGTTACCTCTCTTGTGGCCGCAGGAACAGGGCTAGGACCATTTTGGAAAGAAGCGCTTTCCTCAAAGTAAACAAGCCTAAGTAGTAGTTAATGGCTGGCCTGAACAGACATGCACGAAGCATGTATGTACTACACGAACAGACATGTATGTAACACACACACACACACACACACACAAAATGATAGGTTTTATTCGTGGAAAAAATATATTCAGGTAAGTTCAAGCCAATACAGAAGTGTTAAGAAGTGTTAACTGCTGAAAGCGGAGAGTTTTGTTTTTTGTTTGTGACAGACAGCCAGTCTTAAAATAACACATCCAGGAGGTTACAGTTTATGTAGTTGCTTACTGCTGGTTATTTGGTTCAGTTCAGTAGTTGGCATAATTCAGTACTGTTTGTTCTTTTCTGTCAACAAATTCCACTGTATGCAGGTCTAAATCATTTGTAGTGTTATATCTTTAAACCGTTTTTATTATGCAAAATCTGACTTCAATTTACAAGCAACACAAGTAACAGACACGCACATTTTATTTGCACTTTTTAGTATGTTATTGTAGCTTGAGCATTCAAGCACTTTGTTTCTCTTTGTTAAACTTAAATGTATTCATTTTATTCTGGCAGTGTCAATGTCATGTGATGCCATTTTATTGTTTTTATTTTATTTAAATGTATGTGTGTGTGCAACATATTTGGTTGGTAAAATAAATATGTTGTAAATTCAAATCAGAGCGTCTTCCGTGTCTGGAATGGATGTATTCTTGAGTCTAAAAGGTAACAATAATATAATAAGAAAACCTTTGACATGGGTTTGGCTTAAAGTTAAAATTGATTTCGTCTAAACTACTAGGTACTTATTATACTATATTGACTGGGTTAAATAGAATTGCATTACTAAAAAGAGACTAAAATAAAATTTTCATTGACTAAAACTAGACTAAAATGTCATCAGTTTTCGTTGACTAAAACTAGACTAAAATGTCATCAGTTTTCGTTGACTAAAACTAGACTAAAATGCTCAGACTTTTAGTCGACTGAAACTTGACTAGACTAAAAAGAGTATGAACGTGACTAAAACTAATAAAAACTAAAATGACAGCTTGACACAAAGACTAGACTGAAACTAAAAGTAAAACAGGCCGCCAAAAACAACACTACCCACAACATGATGTTCCCACCTCCAAACTTCACTGTTGGTATGGTGTTTTTAGGGTGATGTGCAGTGCCATTTCTCCTCCAAAAATGGTGTGTATTATGACATCCAAACAGTTCAATTTTGCTCTCATCTGACCACACTATATTCTCCCAGTATTTCACTGGCTTTTCCAAATGTTGTGCAGCAAACTTTAAACGAGCTTCAACATGCTTTCTTTTCAGCAATGGAGTCTTGCGTGGTGAGCGTGCATACAGGCCATGGCGATGGAGTGCATTACTTACTGTTTTCTTTGAGACAACAGTACCTGCTAATTGCAGGTCTTTTTGAAGCACTCCACAAGTGGTCCTTGGCTCTTGGACATCTCTTCTGATTATTCTTTTCACTCCTCTGTCAGAAATCTTGCGAGGAGCACCTGGTCGAGGCAAATTTATGGTGAAATGATTGTCTTTCCACTTCCGTATTATGGCCCCAACAGTGCTCACTGGAACATTCAGAAGCTTAGAAATGCGCCTATAACCAATGCTATCATTATGTTTTGCAACAATTAGGTTGCGAAGGTCTTGAGACAGCTCTTTGCTTTTACCCATCATGAGATGTGTCTTGTGTGACACCTTGGCAATGAGACCTTTTTGTAGGCCATCAGTTGGGACTGAATCAGCTGATATTAATTTGCACAGACAGTGGGCTGGATTGCTTTTTAATTACTGATAGTTTTCAGCTGTTGTCTTGGCTTTCCATGCCTTTTTGCACCTCCCTTTCTTCATGTGTTCAATACTTTTTCCCTGTGTCATTTCACATTATTACACATAACTTAATTTATTTGTTTTGGTGTCTTTATATGTATGGATTACTTGGGTTGTTACCAACATCTGGTGAAAATTTCATGTCAATAGCACCTTTGGAAATATATTTACTGAGAAATATGGTGACGTGTTCAATACTTATTTCACCCGCTGTATAATTAAAATAGGGAGAATAGTGTACAATAGTAGGCTATACCCTTGTCTATTGCCTACACTAATCATGGAACTGTGTGATGACACAGCTATGTATTTCCCCATGCATCAGGTTCAGACATTGGTAGATGAACTCACCTTTCAGCAGGACAATAAGCTACAACACAAGGCCAACTCTACACTGGAGTTGCTTACCAAGAAGACAGTGGATGTTCCAGAGTGGCCGCAGTTTTGACTTTAATCTACTTGAAAATGTATGGCAAGACCTGAAAATGGTTGTCTAGCAATGATCCAAAACCAATTTGGAAAATAATAATAGGCAAATGTTGCACAATCCAGGTGTGAAAAGCTCTTAGAGACTTTCCCAGAAAGACAGCTGTAATAGCTGCCAAAGGTCTACAACGTATTGACTCAGGGTTGTGAATACTTATGTTTCATTTTCAAAACATTTGCAAAAATGTCAAAAAATTTGTTTTCACGGGTGTATTGAATCCAGACTGTAACACAACAAAATGTGGAATAAGTCGAGGGGTATGAATAACAGAAAAGTTGCTGCATTTAATTTAGTTTAACCTGATTCTTTGTATATATCCATGAAAACTATGCTGTTGACTGGCTGAGAAAAGATGTCCATCTCGTCCTGACACTTCATTCTCAATAGGACAGAGGAGGTTGAATTTCAATATTGAAACAATATTGCAAATTTCGAGAGACAAACCAAATGTTAGGCTGAGAAGCACGGGGAAATAATGTCTAGATGCATTTTACAGTGGAGATCAAGTTAATGAATTGGCTGGCTGGGCTGATAGGACAGTGGATGCGCAGGGATTTCTCAGATGGAACAGAAAACAAGATGCCCATTTTTGCATCATAGGCTTACCCATGCTAAACAGATTTTTTGTATGGCTTAGAACGCATCTCAACCAATCACAATGCTTGTTTTGGCCAACCCCTTGAATAATGAGGCTTCAGAGGTGGCAATGGGAAAAGCAAAGGAGGACTTGGTTCTTTGAGACAGATATCATTAGAGTGAATGCCCCACAGCGAGAGTGAATTTTCAGCTGTGGAAGACCTGTGCTCACTGGTAAGTAAAGTAAAATAAAGACCACCTTGAAAGGCACAGCTAATATTGGCATAGGACATTTTGAAGAGTTCCAAAACCATGACAGTATTTAAAACTTGCATAAGTGTGTGCGTGACTGTCTGTGTACGTACGTACAGACTACAGTGTTTAAACAGGGCATTCCGCAGCCAGGCTTTAGGATAACATTCCCTGCATGCACAGCTATTGGGGGCTCTGACCCCGAACACCCCAATACCCACCAACTAACCTACAGTAACAACCTACAGGCCTCTTTCACAGTAACACACACAAGCATGTGCGCACATGCAGTCAGAGATTGTTTATAAGGTCCATATGGAACAGTAAGCTAGACATTATTAGCCGTCGTTGGCAACTTGTGCACTTGACCACTTAGGCTACTACTTTTTCATAACATTAGTCAGTGTGTGTAGTAATGAAAGAACTTGATCGGTGTAAGTACAATGGTGATGCTGCATTTACCCTTACAACAAGAGTTAGTGGTCTTCTGCTTTGGTCCAATTCATTTCGGTCTGTAAACTTTGAAGGGCTTGGTGAAGAGGACACAACATCACAGGTTGATTGTGCACACAACATGAACCACGCTATTGATATGTATTTTAGAAGGTTACTTTTTATGAAATTTGTATCTAATGGTGGCATGCTTATTGCTTACCGCTAGCCTTTCATAATAGTTATAAATGTTTTGCTTTTGTTACTGTTTTGTTAGCTGCCTATCGGTTTTTGTTACATTTAGTACACATGCCTAAAATTGATTTAAATGGATTTGAAAATGTGTGAATGTGTTTGCTATTGGAATTAATGTCAACAAATACTTTTCTACAAAGAGATGATTTTGATTTGAGCACTCACCTTTACACAGAGACGGGTACAAAGCTCTCCCTCGCCCTCCATTTGGCAAATCTGACCATAATTCTATCCTCCTGATTCCAGCTTATAAGCAAATTCTAAAGCAGGAAGCACCAGTGACTTGGTTAATAAAGAAGTGGTCAGATGGCGCAGATGCTAAGCTACAGGACTGTTTTGCTAGCACAGACTGGAACATGTTCCGGGATTCTTCCGATGGCATTGAGGAGTACACCACATCAGTCATTGGCTTCATCAATAAGTGCATCGATGACGTCGTCCCCACAGTGACTATACGTACATACCCCAACCAGAAGCCATGCCCCGCCAGGCATGAGAGTCGCCGCTTACAAGGAGCGGGACTCTAACCCGGACGCTTATTAGATATCCCGCTATGCCCTCCGATGAACCATCAAACAGGCAAAGAGTCAATATAGGACTAAGATTGAATCGTACCACACCGGCTCCGACGCTCGTCGGATGTGGCAGGGCTTGCAAACTATTACAGACTACAAAGTAAAGCACAGCCGCGAGCTGCCGAGTGACACAAGCCTATCAGATGAGCTAAATTACTTCTATGCTCACTTCGAGGCAAGCAACACTGAAGCATACATGAGAGCATCAACTGTTCTGGATGACTGTGTGATCAGGCTCTCCGTAGCCGATGTGAGTAAGACTTTTAATATGCAGGTCAACATTTACAAGGCCGCATCGCTAAGGGGGCCCCACAGGGGTGCGTGCTCAGTCCCCTCCTGTACTCCCTGTTCACCCATGACTGTGTGGCCAGGCATGACTCCAACACCATCATTAAGTTTGCCGACGACACAACAGTGGTAGGCCTGATCACCGACAGTGATGAGACAGCCTATAGGTAGCAGGTCAGAGACCTGGCTGTGTGGTGCCAGGATAACAACCTCTCCCTCAATGTAATCAATACAAAGGAGATGCCTATTCCCCCTCTGGAGACTGAAAAGATTTGGTATGGGTCCTCAGATCCTCAAAAGGTTCTACAGCTGCATCATCGAGAGCGTCCTGAATGGATGCATCACTGCCTGCTATGGCAACTGCTCGGCCTCCGACCGCAAGGCACTACAGAGGGTAGTGCGTACGTCCAAGTTTCCTGCTCCCTGCCATCCAGGACCTCTATACCAGGCGGTGTCAGAGGAAGGCCCTAAAAATTGTCAAAGACTCCAGCCACCCTAGTCATACACTGTTCTCTCTGCTACCACACGGCAAGCAGTACCGGAGCGCCAAGTCTAGGTCCAAAAGGCTTCTTAACAGCTTCTACCCCCAAGCCATAAGACTCCTGAACAGCTAATCAAATGGTTACTCTGACTATTTGCATTGTTCCCTACCCTCCCCACCCCCACCCCTCTTTAATGCTGCTGCTACTCTCTGTTTATTATCTATGCATAGTCACTTTAACTCTACCCCAATGTACATATTACCTCAATTGCCTCGACTAACCTGTGCCCCCGCACATTGACTCTGTACCGGTACCCCCTGTATATATTTTACTGCTGCTCCTTAATTATTTGTTATTTTTATTTTTTTGTTAACACAGATTTTTCTTAAAACTGCATTGTTGGTTAAGGGCTTGTAAGTAAGCATTTCACTGTAAGGGCTACAAATGTTGTATTCGGTGCATGTGACGAATACGATTTGATTTGATTTGATTACTCTTCTGAGATTGACAGAAATGTATAATAAATATACGTTGGAAGAGAAACCCAGTGTAAATAAGCTCTCCGTGTCTCCTTATTATCTTGAATAACATTATAAAAATTCACATTCAAATGTGAAAATGCACATTTGAAAGTGTAGCGACATGAGTCATGGTTGCTCTTGGTCACGTGATGACGTAGATCCACCTGCGACTTCAAAATCAGTATTGTCTCTATTGGTCTAAATGTCTAATCCCGCCGGTTAAAAAAACACACATGATAAACGTATAATATCACATGTGAAATGTTGGGAAACCACATGTATCTGAGTCGTGAGCTTTACATTTAAAAAATCCATGTGAAACTTCACACGTGTCTGAAAACCACGTGTCTGACTCGTGGAAATGTTACGTTTTTTTCAAGTGACATTTTTCAAGTGATTTGTTCGCATTTGAAAAATCCATGTGAAACTTCACACGTGTGCAACACCATTTCTGACTCGTGATTTGTACAAACATTTGTGTTTGTACAAGTTTTTTTCACACGTGATAATTTTGGGTGTTCATATGTGTGCTTTGCCAGAGAAACAATAACAGCAGTCATTTTGAGAGTGCCTATTTATTCTCAGAAACATTTTCTTGGCAGGTCCAGGGTACATATACTAAAAACACAGTAAAAGGAAACATTTATAAGTCTCATCCTCTCTACAGCACCGTAAGCTGACTAAGCATATGTTGGCTACTTGTTGAAATGCTCATATGTTTGCTTGTAGCTTCATGTGTTTTCTTTCCGCCACAACTTTCAAAAGGAATGTCAAATATAGAATAAATATAGAATATTGATATCAGGAGGCCAAAAGAAGGAGATGACAACGACCACATTAACCGTTTTAGAGGAAGGGGGTTGCTGACTGACACTCTCTTCCTGTTTGATGTGAACTGAGGACTCATCGGACAGTGACAGGTTTACTTTGAAGGGGATCAAACACGCACATACACAAGAACGAATGCTTGCTTGCACGCACACATGCACACACACACACACACGCACAAACACATATACTCTCTTCCCAGAACCTTAACCAGTGGCGGTGGAGGATGGCAGTTTGACTTTGAGGGGATTAAGGATGAGGATTTTTGTCCAGGCCAGTCCAGAGACCCACACAGCAAAATCAATGGTGTACCTTTAACTCTGAAAGTGTCAAATGTGCACTATTTTCAGTGAACATATGAGTCCCACTTTACTGGTGTTAAAATAACACTTTTGAACGTGTTCAAGATTTAACTATGTTGCAGTGTTCCCCATTTTACTCTTAAGAATGAGAATAGCATGCTATTCACCCACTACTCATTGGGTTCGGAGATCAAAGAAATGAAGGTGTGGCAGATACGCCGTATTTTGACCTTGATTTAACTTCCTCATAATTCCACCACCTTTAAGCGTGATGGAACAACGAATACGGTTGAGCAACCTGTCGGTTCTAAGTGGAAAAAAATCAACTTTATTTTTTCCAATAGAAATAACACCATTCTCCATGCACTGTAATTACTAAGATAACGTATGGACTAGTTTTAAGATGGTCATACCAAGGATCATTTAGCTATTTGATTAGGGGTTTTAGGACCCCTTGAGGTACAATTATTTTTTATTTATTATTATTTGATGAAATATTTAATTTTGCCTTACTGCTATTAGCCCATAGAAACACATTAGATAACAGCTTCATACATGGATAAACAGATAGTCAACAACAAAAAAAGTTTGTTCTGAAGAGTCTGTTATATCTGAGCGACATTTTACATGTATTTAACCCCTTGTTTTAGGCACTAAACTATCTCCATATATACTGTGTATACAACACATTAAGGACACCTGCTATTTCCATGACAAAGACTGACCAGGTGAATCTAGGTGAACGCAATGCTCCCTTATTGATGTCACTCGTTAAATCAACTTCAATCAGTGTAGATGAATGGGAGGAGACAGGTTAAAAATAGATTTTTAAGCCTTGTGAAAATTGAGACATGGATTGTGTATGTGTGCCATTCAGAGGGTGAATGGGCAAGACAAACTATTTAAGTGCCTTTGAATGGGGTACAGTAGTCGGTGCTGGGTGCACCGGTTTGTGTCTAGAACTGCAACACTGCTGGGATTTTCACTGTCAACAGTTTCCCATGTGTATCAAGAAAGGTCCACCACCCAAAGGACATACAGCCAACTTAACACAACTGTGGGAAGCATTCGAGTCAACATGGGCCAGCAGTCCTGTGGAACGCTTTCAACACCTTGTAGAATCCATGCCCCAATAAATTGAGGCTGTTCAGACTCAATATTGGGAAGGTGTTCCTAATTGTTTGTATAGTCAGTGTATACTTGTGGGTCCTATAGCAAAACGACAGGCATGTATGTGTTCGTGAGAGACTCACTTTTCCTTAGAGAGATCATGTTAGTGTGTAGCCCAAATTGTTCAGTCGCTACAGACATACAGTGCATTCAGAATGTATTCAGACCTCTTGACTTCAGGCCAGTGAAAGTGTTCCCAACTGGGCTAGAAATGTGGGAGACGTCTGGGTTTGGGCACCAGCTTGGGCCCTGATGTTGCTTATGATGACCCACCTGTTATGTCGGAGACGGTGAAATTGATATTGTATTTACGAATAATATCACGAGAAGTAGCATATATAAATAGAACAGTAGTGGTCCAAGTACAGAGCCTTGAAGAACTCCAAAACTGATGTTAGATTTGTCAGAGGAATTTCTATTCATAGAAACAAATTGATACCTGTATATCAGAAAGAATCTAAACCCAAAATCCAGTACAAAATGGGAAAAGGGAGATTTATTTGTATTTTTATTACCCTGCCAACTAACCTTTCACTCATTAAAACCCATCACCCTATTCCACGACTTTAACCAACGGCCTGGGAGGACAGGACACCACCATTCAACACACCCTGATACTTTTCTGTAGTCAAATCTCGTACACCCAAGTACTTCTCTGCAGCTGCCACCACAATATCTATTTCCTATGACTTACGTTCCATCTCTGCGGTACAGTTAATAAAGATGGCTATGAACGCTAAGAAGCCAACCATACTGAAGCATATATCTGGGCGACAGGTAGCCTTGAGCAAGGCACTTAACCCCAATTTGCTCCAGGGGCTGACCCTGTAGTTAGGTCATCATTGTAAATAAGAATTTGTTCTTAACTGACTTGCCATGTTAAATAAAGGTTAAATAAAAATATCACTTGTTGGCCTAACACTCTGTGCTGGCACAGATCTACTACGTACAGGGGTCCACTCAGAATCCATCCTCCTCTACTTGCTGCTATCGAACCCTGACCTGTTCACTGGATGTGCTACCTTGTCGCGGACCTCTGAATGGCCGGCTATGAAAAGCCAACTGACATTTACTGCTGAGGTACTGTTCTGTTGCACCCTCTACAAGAAATAAGTCCAAAATATTTCAAAAACTAAAAGCATTGTATTTGAGAAAAATCATTCACTAAACCATTAACCTCAACTAAATCTTGTAATGAATAATGTGGACATTTTTCAAGTTGAGGTGACTAAACTGCTTGAAGTGGATTGTAAACTGTCATGGTCAGAACATTGACGTTGATACAACAGTAGCTAAGATGGGGAGAAGTCTGTCCATAATAAAGCGGTGCTCTGCCTTCTTAACAGCACTGTCAACAAGGCAGGTCCTACAGACCCTAGTTTTGTCACACCAAGTTCCAACACATGCAGCAGTATATCTTGAGATGTATTTCTATTTGATACAGTATATACTAAAGCAATAAGGCACGAGGAGGTGTGGTATATGGCCAATATACCACGGCTAAGGGCTGTTCTTATGCACAACGCAACGCGGAGTGCCTGCATACAGCCCTTAGCCGTGGTATATTGGCCATATACCACAAACCCCCAAGGTGCCTTATTGCTATTATAAACTGTTTACCAACGCAATAAAAGTAAAAATATATATTTTGTTATACGCATGGTATACGATCTGATATACCACGGCTGTCTGCCAATCGGCATTCAGGGCTTTATATTATAATAGGCCTTAGGCGTGTGCATGACTTATTTAACACAATATTGGACAAAAGGCAAACAATTGACACATTCACTCACTAATCTCACATCTCATCTTCTCATGTCGCTGGCCTACAGTTTTTAATTAGTGGGATGTTAAGAAATGATATGTAAATCTTTCCACTATCAGTCACATTACTTGTTTAAAGAAGCTACACTCTTAAAATATATACTGTACCATAAGGCTTTTATTTGAGAGCTTAGTTGTACGCTAACACAGTGGTGTTAGGAAACTCCGACTTAGCTTCTGCCGAGTCCCCAACAACCGGATGTTCCGGTTTACAGGTGAAATAGAAAGAGAGCCTGTGACCCAACTTCTGCTTTCGGACTTTAACAAGGTGACACTCCATCTTAACTCCTCCTCCATGTTTACTGGATTGGTTGAACAGTGCAGAAGAGAACCTCCCCTGACAGTTCTTTCTTTCTTCTCATCAAGACCAGTGTGTAGGCATTTTCTTTTACACCTGCTACATTAGGAAACTCCTGGTTTACACTTCACATTATGATGGCTTGCAAAGTCACATAACATTCCTGTTACCAGAGTGAGGATATGCAACAATTAGATTTTAATCACCTACAACCCACATTCAGAATGACTGCTAGGGTAAGGAATATCAATCAAATGAACTACCTACATTTTCTTAACTAGAACAACCATCTCAGTAATGGGTGCGATAGTTACAACTACTAACAGATTGGATTAGTTTATACAAATGTATGTTTTTTAACTTTGTGTAGCATAAGATTAATCAATCAATATACACGCAAACACAAATACAATGAAATTAACAATTCTGAAAATCAACCTGCAATAGAGCATGCTGGGGAATATGATAATGATGGGTGTGGTTTTGAGGGTTTTATTCCACACAGAGTAAAAATGACACAATCACACTCAACTCTGTTAATAACACCAACACGGGGGTTGTTTTACACCAATGAGTGTTGATTTAACTCCTGATTCAACACTAGAAATGGTACACTGAAAAGTCAACACTAGGTAAAATTAGCCTCTTTGCTGTGTACCATACAATACACTACTGGTTCCTTCTCCCTTATAGTATCATACTCTCTGCTCAGTAAAGTCACTGAAAAGACTAATTTGAACGACAGAAATCATGACAAAACAGTACTGACATAGTGCGACTTTGTCAGTACTGTATATGTAATATGATTAAGGGAGTACCAGATACATGCCTAAATATTCTCATATAAAGTTTAAAACATTCTCACACCTATCTTTTTAAATAGATCAGATTACTCAAACTCCTGATGTTAAGGTTTGAGGTAAACATCACTGCTCAGGCACAATTGAATGCAAAGGGCAAAAAATACAATAGAAAGCTTATTCAGATTCAGAAGGGTTCTACTGTACATATTTCAAATACAGTGCCTTACAAAAGTATTCATCCCCCTTGGCGTTTGTCCTATTTTGTTGCATTACAACCTGTAATTTAAATTGGTGAAGTGAAAATGAAAAAGATTACTTGTTTAAAACATTTAAAAATATATATTAAGCCCCTAAATAAGATCTGGTGAAACCAATTACCTCCAGAAGTCACATAATTAGTTAAATAAAGTCCACCTGTGTGCAATCTAAGTGTCACATGATCTGTCACATGAGCAAGTGGCACCATGAAGACCAAGGAGCTCTCCAAACAGGTCAGGGACAAAGTTGTGGAGAAGTACAGATCAGGGTTGGGCTATAAAAAAATATCGGAAACTTTGAACATCCCACAGAGCACCATTACATCTACTATTAAGAATATGGCATCACAACAAACCTGCCAGGAGAGCATTAATCAGAGAGGCAACAAAGATAACCCTGAAGGAGCTGCAAAGCTCCACAGCGGAGATTGGAGTATCTGTCCATAGGACCACATTAAGCCATACACTCCACAGAGCAGGGCTTTACGGAAAAAATCCATTGCTTAAGCAAACATGTTTGGTGTTCGCCAAAAGACATGTGGGAGACTCCCCAAACATATGGAAGAAGATACTCTGGTCAGATGAGACTAAAATTTATTTTTTTGTCCATCAAGGAAAATGCTATGTCTGGCGCAAACCCAACACCTCTCATCATCCAGAGAACACCATCCCCACAGTGAAGCATGGTGGTGGCAGCATCATGCTGTGGGGATGTTTTTCATCGGTAGGGACTGGGAAACTGGCCAGAACTTAAGGAATGATACATGGCGCTAAATACAGGGAAATTATTGAGGGTAAACAGTTTCAGTCTTCCAGAGATTTGAGACTGGGACGGAGGTTCACCTTCCAGCAGGACAATGACCCTAAGCATACTGCTAAAGCAACACTCAAGTGGTTTAAGGGGAAACATTTAAATGTCTTGAAATGGCCTAGTCAAAGCCCAGACCTCAATACAATTGAGAATCTGTGGTATGACTTAAAGATTGCTGTACACCAGTGGAACCCATCCAACTTGAAGGAGCTGGAGCAGTTTTGCCTTGAAGAATGGACAAAAATCCCAGTGGCTAGATGTGCCAAGCTTATAGAGACATACCCCAAGAGACTTGCAGCTGTAATTGCTGCAAAAGGTGTCTCTACAAAGTATTGACTTTGGGGGGTGACTAGTTATGCACACTCTAGTTTTCTGTTTTTTTGTCTTATTTCATGTTTGTTTCACAATCAAAAATATTTTGCATCTTAAAAGTGGTAGGCATGTTGTGTGAATCAAATGATACAAACTCCCCCAAAATCTATTTTAATTCCAGGTTGTAAGGCAACAAAATAGGAAAAATGCCAAGGGGTGTGAATACTTACTGCCCATCTCTGCGTCTGTCTATCAATCCAAGGCTGAGGTTACCATCTGGTCATTGAGACTGTACTTTAGTTTAAAACACAGTTCTATAGAAGAGGAGTTGGTCCAAGGAGTCGGCGTTACTTCACACACTTTTCAGTCACTGCCAACACAAGCATGCTTTGGCCTGGAGTCAGACATTTATATGATATGGAGACTTACATTTGGCCTCTTACAGTTTTTACCGCTCATTTTGATCGCAATACTCAGCCAGAAAATGGGGAGAAGTGCATTTCAGAAGCTGTCAATCAGGAAAAAGTTGCTAAAGCTTCAAACATTATTTAAATACAGTTGAACAACTCCCAACACTCCAGTCCCTTTCCCTGCTGTTGCAGTCCTGGTTGGAATGCCAAGATTCCTGAGGGTGGATTGGATGGAGCAGGGAGCAGTGAGTGGGTTATTCCCGTACTGAGTCATTTCCTGGACTTTTATCCCTGGTTCCCAGGCAGCTAGTGGGCTCTGGCTCTGCAGTCTGGAGCTGGTGGATGTGTAAGAACAAAGTTCTCCGAAACTATCATTTCACTTTCCGGAGAGGAGGAAGGAGACATGTTTCTAAAGCCATTCACCACCTGTCAGGGCCTTCTTCTAGGCACAAGAGAAAGGTTCTGAAAGAATACTACTCTAAAGCACGCTCTGAAGTTCATACTCTTCAATTCTAGTCTTTGAGTATACCTGCACTATTGAACTTATAACCCAAGGATGACCGCACATCAACGCCACAATCAGGGGAGAATTGTAGACTGCAGTTGAAAACTCTCCAACTTACACTCATTTATCTGTTCTGACATCCATATTAAGAAGAATAAGAAATTAGAAATCTGTAGAAACAGAGCCAGTGGGTCATGGACTTCTATCCAATAGTGTCTCAGTCAGAGTCGGGCGTCAGTCCAATCACATCTCTCTCAGGACTGTGACTCAAGCCATTGTAGACTGGGAAGCCAGTTTGGCAAATGTCAGAGGCAAAAACCCCACAGCAGCAACGTGACCTGCCTGCCCTGGACGGCAGAGGAGAGGAGAGAAAAAGGGAGAACGTCTCTGGCAGAGTTGGACGCTTTCTACGTCATGTCTCTGCCGCTAGTCACAAACCCAGATGGATGGTTGTGTTGATTACCTGAGACACAGAGGCAGACAAATGATTCACTGGTTCAATAAAAAGCATGTTTGTGTTTCAGAATGAGTTTCACTTAGCCACTGTAGTCTGATTTTACAGCCATTATTTTTAAAGCCATGTTTTTTTTAAACGTTGGCAACACACACAGTATTTCACTCGCGTCCTGTATTCACAGTGTCTCTGATTAGGATTGCTGATCTGGGACCAGGTCCTCCCTGTCCATGTAATCTTATTCAGTGTGATATAAAAGGGACAACTGTTCCTAAAGTATGCTTTCCGTTGATCAGCATTTTCTAGCTTTCGCCTCTATTTGAGCGTGGGCCAACACCCAAGTCTTCAAAGACTAGTGAGCTAAATGTGATTATGGAGTCAACATAGCCTGTGCTATATGGGTAGGACACACAGTCACAGACACACACAAAGACACACAAACACACACAAAGACACACAAACACACAGCTAAATAAGGGAGAGCCCAGCTAGCACATAAGGTTCTGAGAACCATATGTTTCTTAGATCTAGGTGAGAGCGTGGTTGTCCTATGCTTATTTTGCATACAACTTTCCCACAACTTTCTGCGAATGGTGCAGGATAGTTGCTTGGCTTTGTAACATTCTCACCACATTTAACGAACTTGACAAAAAAAATAAAAAATTCTTGGAATTTCTTGGAATTTAATTTCTTTAATCCTTAAGAGCACCCGTGCGTCAATCTCAATCAGTAATAGAAAAAAGAATAATTCATCAGTTTTACCTAGAGAGATCAGGTTTTTGCATGGGCCGCGTCTCAATCCACCACATCCGCCTATGTCTGCCTTCAGCATCTGCGGTGGAAGGTGGCCAAGCCACAGCGGTGTTCAACAGACCATGAAACATCCCGAAAATCGTCTTCTCACAAAATTGTTTGTAGCAACCAACCGGTTTGGCCTTCCATGTGATCATTCTATGGAAAGGGGAGACTCTCATGAACACTATGGTGTTTTCTGTTTTGCTCTACGACCCCCACAAGTGTCATGGAACTCGTCTGAATTCGGTAACGCTGAGGTGTCAACCTCTGTCTGTACCGTCTGAACCGTTTGAGCTACAAACTAATATGACCCCACTATGGAAAGGGGACACTCTATTTTTGTCTATTGATCATGGACTCGTCTGAAGATAACCCATACAAACGAATGGAAGTCTGGAGGTAGTTTTGTGCTTACAAAAATAAGGGGTTAAATATGTGTCCCCAAAAATATGTTGTGAGCTTTCTTATACAGTGCATTAGGAAAGTATTCAGACCCATTGACTTTTTCTACATTTTGTTACGTTACAGCCTTATTCTAAAAATTATTATAATATTTTTTCTGCAATAATCTACACACATTACCTTCCACACCAATAACCTTCCAACAGGACAACAACCTTCAGGACAAGTCTCTAAATGTCCTTGAGTGCCTCAGCCAGACCCCAGACTTGAACCCGATCGAACATCTCTGGAGAGACAGGAAAATAGCTGTGCAGCGACGCTCCCCATCCAACCTAACAAAGCTTGAGAGGATCTGCAGAGAATAATGGGAGAAACTCCCTAAATACAGGTGTGCCAAGCTTGTAGTGTCATACCCAAAAATACTTGAGGCTGTAATCGCTGCCAAAAGTGCTTCAACAAAGTACTGAGTAAAGGGTCTGAATACTTATGTAAAAGTGATATTTCAGTTTTTCTATTTTTATATACACTACCGGTTAAAAGTTTTAGAACACCTAATCATTCAAGGGTTTTTCTTTATTTTATTCAAATTACCACCCTTTGCCTTGATGACAGCTTTGCACACTCTTAGCATTCTCTCAACCAGCTTCGTGAGGTAGTCACCTGGAATGCATTTCAATTAACAGGTGTGCCTTGTTAAAAGTTAATTTGTGGAATTTCTTTCCTTCTCAATGCGTTTGAGCCAGTCAGTTGTGTTGTGACAAGGTAGGGGTGGTATGCCTTGTTAAAAGTTAATTTGTGGAATTTCTTTCCTTCTCAATGCGTTTGAGCCAGTCAGTTGTGTTGTGACAAGGTAGGGGTGGTATACAGAAGATAGCCCTATTTCCATATTATGTCAAGAACAGCTCAAATAAGCAAAGAGAAACGACAGTCCATCATTACTTTAAGATAGATAGATAGATACTTTATTGGGACATTTATTAATTTAAGACATGAAGGTCAGTCAATACGGAACAATTCAAGAACTTTGAAAGTTTCTTCAAGTGCAGTCGCAAAAACCATCAAACGATATGATGAAATTGGCTTTCATGAGGACCGCCACATGAATGGAAGACCCAGAGTTACCTCTGCTGCAGAGGATAAGTTCCTTAGAGATACCAGCTTCAGAAATTGCAGCCCAAATAAATGCTGCACAGAGTTCAAGTAACAGACACATCTCAACAACTCTTCAGAGGTGACTGCGTGAATCAGGCCTTCATGGTCGAATTTCTGCAAAGAAACCACTACTAAAGGACACCAATAATAATAAGAGACTTGCTTGGGCCAAGAAACACAAGCAATGGACATTAGACCGGTTGAAATGTCAAAATTTAAGATTTTTGGTTCCAAACGGATGATCTCTGCATGTGTATTTCCCACCATAAGGAGGAGGTGTTATGGTGTGGGGGTGCATTGCTGGTGACACTGTTTCTGATTTATTTAGAATTAAAGGCACACTTAACCAGCATGGCTACCACAGCATTCTGCAGCGAAACGCCATCCCATCTGGTTTGGGCTTAGTGGGACTATCGTTTGTTTTTCATCAATGACCCATAACACCTCCAGGCTGTCTAAGGGCTATTTTAGCAAGAAGGAGAGTGATGGAGTGCTGCATCAGATGACCTGGCCTCCACAATCCCCCGACCTGAACCAAATTGAGATGGTTTGGGATGAGTCGGACCGCAGAGTGAAGGAAAAGCATCCAACAAGTGCTCAGCATATGTGGGAACTCCTTCAAGACGGTTGAGAATGCCAAGAGTGTGCAAAGGTGTCATCAAGGGAATGGGTGGCTATTTGAAGAATATCAAATATATGTTTATTTGTTTAACACTTTATTGGTTACTATATGATTCCATACGTGTTATTTCATAGTTTCATATGTCTTCACTATTATTCTACAATGTAGAAAATAGTAAAAATAAAGAAAAACCCCTTAATGAGTAGGTTTTCAAAAACTTTTGACCTGTAGTGTACATAAAAAAAAAAGTTTTTGCTCTGTCATTATGGGGAACTGTATCTAGATTGATGAGGATTTAATACATTTTAGAATAACGCTGTAACTTTAGAAAAAGTCAAGGGGTCTAAATACGTTCCAAATGTACTGTAGTTACATTTAATTTACATTTTGGTAATGTTCTAGGAATGTTCTCCAACTAGTTTGACATCGGGAATGTTCTCAAATAATTTTGAGAATGTTAAGAAACTGTTCTTCTGTGGGAATTTCATTACTTCAGCATGCCGTTTCCTACAGGTTTCCTCATGGTTCTATTTTAGTCATGTTCTCAAATTGTTCTGAGAACGTTAAGAAAATGTTCAACAACAACCACAAGAAAACTTTCGTAACGTTCAGCGAGCATTCTTAAAATGTTATTTAAAAACATATACATTCTGTTCTCCGCATCAACAAAACTCTCTCTATCCTCTATCTTGTTAAGTGTGTTTAGCTGTGTTGGCCGTGCCCACTAATTGGCAACACCTGATATTAATAAGTACTTGTTTCCTTTAAAATTGGATCTGTTTGAATAGACTAAAATGAACTGCTTTGCATGAGTAAAAAAAACAGACGTTGCATGCTAGCGCCATCCTGGTGGCGTAGTGGACTAATTCCATGAATAGAGAACAGAAGATCATAGGTTTAAATCTCACTGATGCCGTGCCAAAATAAAAAATACATGTGTTTGCATGATTCATGTATAAGCTAATTAATTTCTATCTATGCTTGGAGTTCAAAACAGTTAACCCAAACTCAGCCAGTAGTGTTATTACACACCTGACACTTATTTTACTTAGAAACTGCATTGTTGGTTAGGGCTTGTAAGTAAGCAGGGTAAGTAAGGTCTACACCTGTTGTATTTGGCGCACATGAAAATACAATTTGATTTGATGGGATTAAAAGTCTTATTAAAACATGTTCTCAGAACATTATTTAATTACCTTCAAATAACCTATCATTTCCATTCTAAGAACATTAATAAAACCTCCCAGGAAAATATTTTCATAACTTCCCTGCAACCTAAAAATGTACATTCCTAGAACAGGCAAACTTTTCACTTCTGTTCTCAGAACATGTAATAAATGTTCCGTTTTACCAGTCAGGAAATGTATGGCTTCGTTCCCAGAACCAATGGGAAACCAAAAACATACTTTCCCACAACTTCTAAGGAACCAAATGTACTAGCTGGGAGGTTCTCTCCATTGTGAGATGAGACAGGCCAGTGTCCAAGAAGCAGTCAGTACTTTTCCTAAACACTTTCCTGGTTTGGAGGGGGCTGTGGAATTTGGGTGTTCTGTTTATACTTCATAAAGGGGGTAGGTACTAAGGTGACATTGGGCGCTACATTTCTGTATAAAAGTTTATGCTTTACTGTAATCATTTATAGTTTTATCGTCTCAAAACGATCAAACTTAAGTCAAAATTGTAGTCAGTCATAATGCCTACATGCTCTGTCTGTGTCCTTTTCTATTTCTCCCTCTCTTTCACTATCCTATAATGTGATTCTTCCCCAAAAATAAGTAATAGTCCGTTAGTACTGCTTCTTAGAATGGTAGGATAAAGTCATGACGCGTAGGTAGCCTCTATATCTCTCACCACCCACCATTCAGCCTGGGGGATTAGTACAGTCATGACATCACCAGAAATGGCAAGGACTATTGTGAGTAACAGACTCCATCCGTGGTCTCTAGGGTCCCACCAGCCATAGAAGCCCAGGGGGAGCCAGATGACAGCGAGCCGATTCAGTCATCACGCTCATTCTGGACATTTTTTCCAGTGACCTAATCATTTCCAGACAGAGAGCGAGAGTGTAGCTGCTAACATCTGTCCATCCCTGTAGGGTCTGGAGACATAAGCTCTTAGGAAATATTAAGTTCAGTAGTATGTATGTTATATGTTGTCGGTAAAGCACAGTCAGTTGCCACTTATACTTCACTTACACTCTGGATAAGGGAGAGAGGAATGTTGCTCATATACTTATTGTCTTGCAGGATTCAGACTTAGTATTGTCTGCCAGAATGAACTCAATTTTTTATAAAGTTTCAATCAGGGCAGTGTCACTGCCTGTGGGAATAGATAAATAATTAGCCCTGTTAAGGGGTGTGTGTGTGTGTGTGTGTGTGTGTGTGTGTGTGTGTGTGTGTGTGTGTGTGCGTGCGTGCGTGCGTGCGTGCGTGCGTGTGTGTATGATACATCCATACAGAAAGGGCCTAAAAAGCTGTCCCACTGGGCACAAAATGGTTGAATCAACATTGTTTTAACTTAATTTGCCAACATATTGTGACGTGGAAAAAGTAAACAATCACAGGATTATGTCATCATGGTAACTAGATTTCAACATAGACAAACCTTGTATAAAATATGTTGAATTTGTACCTTTTAAACTATTCAAATGTATATCCACTATCAGAAGAAAAACAACAGTACATTGGGCAGCAACTCCTACCGGAGAATGTATTTATCTACAGCTACCCTTTGATCTCCCATCCAGGGTTTCAGTCAAGCACAGGCCTGCTTAGATATAATATGTATCACTGACTATTACCAATGTGCTATCGTGAGAATGATTGTTGAGCAATCTCCCAAATCAAAATAGATTTACTGTTGCTAATGAAGTCATTCCAAAGGGTAGGTTTAACAGAGCAAATTAAATGTGGCCATACTCTATTATTCATATATATTTAGGCATATATGGCATTTGCAAAATCATCAACAGCTATTGTTTCAATTAAACTCAGGATTCAACTAAAAATAGACAACACAGTGCCTTGCATAGACCCAATTCCAATTCAGCAGGACAATAATCTGCAACACAAGGCCAAATCTACACTGGAGTTGCCTACCAAGAAGACAGTGAATGTTCCAAAGTGGCCAAGTTACACTTTTTACTTAAATATGCTTGAAATACTATAGCAAGCCTGGAATATTGCTCTTTAGCCATGATCACCAACATCTTGACAGAGCTTGAATCATTTTGAATAGAGTAATAGGCAAATACTGCACAATCCAGGTGTGCAAAGCTCTTAGAGACTTACCCAAGAAGACTCACAGCTGTAATTGCTGCCGAAGGTGTTTTCAACATGTATGGACCCAGGGACCTGAATACTTACGCAATTAATATATTCTATTTATTACATTTTTATTCATCTTAAAATATATATATATATAATTTTTCTTTCACTTTACAATAATGGCTTGAGAACATTCCAATATTTAGAAGACACATACACATCACCAGGCAACTTATATATATATATATATATATATATATTTTTTTTTTTTAATGTAACCTTTATTTAACTAGGCATATTTGGAGTCCCTTAGGAAACCCAACTATTATAAATAAATTAACTGGGCTCCAGACTGAACTGTATAATATATAAACAACGTTTCATGTTCTGAGCTAGCCATTAAGAAGCATTCAAACCCCTTGACTTATTCCACATTTTGTTGTGTTACAGCCTGAATTCAAAATGGATTCAATATATTTTCTTCTCACCCATATACAGACAATAATCCATAATGACAAAATGAAATAAATAAATATCTCATTTACATAAGTATTCACACCCCAGAGTCAATACATGTTAGACTCACCTTTGGCAGCGATTACAGTCTCTCTGGGTAAGTTTCTAAGAGCTTTGCACACCTGGATTGTACAGTATTTCTTTACATACCAATTTTATTGTTTTCAAAATCCTGTATGATCATTTCTCTGTATGTGTCTCTTACCTTTTTATTTATTAAAATTTTTCTGAATAATTTAGCAAGGCCTAGGATTTCAAGCACTGGTTGATTTAAAATGTAATGATGTTCAGTAATATTGAACATTGTATTGAAATTCAACATTTGAGGGAGTTGTATATAGTTCCATCTGTGCCACTGACTCTTAGTCTGGCTTTAATTCCAGTTTGTTTTCAAATTAATAATTGATATGTTGGATTCACTTCTCCATCTCAACCAAAAATAAAAGTGAATGAATGGGATTAAGCCAGTTGCTCAGATGGAACTATCAAAGAAGTAGATACAGCTACTTTAAATGTTAATATTTGGTTGCGTTGTCAACCAAACACAATTCAATATTACTTTTGTAATACAGTAAATAACCTAAAATTAAGTCTATCTTACAAACTAATGTAACATTCAACCTTAAAACATCCATGGCCACATTTTGAGGTTACTGTAAGTATACATGTCTTCTTATGTAGCTAATCATGTAAATCATGCATTTTCAAGATAGCATGGATAGGTAATCTATGGAGATCTCCACAATTGCTGTAATAATCTGTGCAGAATCTCGAACAGCATTGATCACTTGCACCATGTACTTTTAGTGTAATCTCAATTTATTTGATTCTGCTATTAGAGGAAGGACAGTGAGTACATTTTATATATTTTTACCTTCATTTAACTAGGCAAGTCAGTTAAGAACAAATTCTTATTTACAATGACGGCCTACCTACAGAAGACAGCCATAGTAGTACGTTGCCCCTGGAGCGAATTAGGGTTAAATGCCTTGCTCAAGGACGTATTAACAGGTTTTTCACCTTGTCGGCTCGGGTATTCGAACCAGTGACCTTTCAGTTAGGCTACCTACCGCCCTAGACAACATATTAATCTGTTAACAGAATATCTGACATTGTAGTCCCATTTGAAGTTTGCTTTGCGCAGTGATAGACATTTGGGTGACAACTAAACCAAAAATCTGACATTGTTTTTTCATTTGAATTTGGTTGTGTTTTTAGATGGTTGAAAGCATAGTGATAATACATTGAAAATGCAAAACATTTTTGCCTGTCTTTTTGAGTGGGTGAATGTAGGTTGTAATCTCAATGATCAACGACTCAACCAAATATTACCCAATTATCAATGTTGAAATTACGTGGCGTGCCTAGAGGGGTGATCCAAAGTACATTTTGAATGTTTTGTTAATGTTTTGTTAATGTTTACTCTAACTTAAACTAAGAAACCCCAGCGGAATGCTCAAAGGTTAGAATTTTAGCACCAGGTAAAATGTCTGCCCCATCTGAGACAAACGGAACCTTTGAAGACAGTTGTTTTCTTTTTAGAGACACTATTACCACAGGAATGTATTTCTAGGGTGAAGAGGTCAAAACGTGTTTAAAATAAAACAGAGAAGAGCCACAGAGACAAACAAACCTGGATAGAACACGCACACACGTACACATGCACGCACACACAGGCAGACCATTTCTAAAGGCTAGCTCTATCTATTGGCTTTTCCATGTGACCTGAGCCAGTGAAGTTCATACAGACTCTCTTCAGTGGATGATGTATGCAACATCGCCATCCCTTGGTTTCTTCATTCACAAGCGTTCCTGTTACTACCATTCCATGTCGGCGCCTATAGTCACTTCCTCTGACTCCTATACCCCCTCAGAGGCTGTGTGTAAGGGAAATAGGGAATGGCAAGATAGGTGTAGGTAACATGGTCAAGGCTCCATTCGCAAGTATTTGACGTTGGCCTATTTGAGCCAGGTCTGAGTGATATGAACTAAGAAAGAGCACAGGTAAATTAGAGGATTCTGCCATCTAGTGGTTTAGAGACGCCAGAAGCCTGAATCCTGTCCCTACAATGTCCCATAAGGACCAGGCAAGAGTGCCACTTCTGAGTTCCCATTGGGTGAGTCATTCTATTGTACAGATTACAGAGCAGCCAGAAACGGAAAGGCTTCATTCTAACGCTCTGTTCCACTGGTGGTAAAACAAATGTACCCTATGGGGATCAATGAACCTATTCTCGGTCATCTGCTTTCGTAGTAATATACTGTACCTATAGTAACTGTAGGCTATTAGACCCAGTCTATTGAAAATGCTGGGTGTGTGTCACTGTAGGTCTATGAAGCGGTGAAGATTTTAAAGCTCCCACGGATCATCGTTAAGAGACCGCAATTGACTCTCTCCGTCCGTGTTAGCACACGTCTACTAGAATAGCAGTCATCTATGACACACTGCTGGAGGGGAGAGTGAGGAGACGAGAACAGGGTTAGACTGTGAATGGCAATACAGTTTAATTTGGATTATGATTATGAGTTCTGGAAAATGTTCTTCACTAGAGGAAGACCTTAACTGACACATTTCTGAATTTCAAATGTACCTCTAGCCCCCAGGGACTCAGAGCATCAGAGAAGAGAAACAGCAAGTGCTTCACCTTGCCTTCTAATAAACTGGGTGGAATTTTCACCATTACTTACATTTATCCAATAGTTTCAGATCAACAGCAGTGCCTACGGGCTAGTTTCTAGGGGTCGATCTGGGATTCAGCATGAGTGTTTTGGTTGTGGTAAAAAGTTGCTGTGGTCAAAAGTGGAGAGCTGTGAGGGGTGTCATTCCAAGACTGACCTGATGGTGGAGATGTTGTTCACCAAATGGCTTCATGTGTCCCTCCCCATCAGGGATGGGCAAAAATAACAAAATACAATGACCAAATACAGATCCAAAATACTATAAAGATTAAATGCATCAAAATAAATAACAAAATACTTGTACAAAGTATTTAGTAATGTATTTAATTAAAATGGCTTCAAATGTCTTTATGTGTCCCTCCCTATTAGGGATGGGCAAAAATACCATAAAGATCAAATGTATCAAAATAAACTACAAAATACTTGTACAAAATACTTGTATTTAGTAATGCATTTAATTAAAATGTATTTTAAAATACAAAATGTAATTTGCCATTCCAAACAGCAACCAGCCCGAACAGCAACATATTCTTAGTAATGATTATAAAAACTTTTCTTGTTAAGACTAGGATGTGTTCTTGTTTATCTACCTTAGCTGCGCCAGTCACTCTGGATAAGAGTGTCTGCTAAATGACCAAAATGTTCATGGTTATGTGAAAACGAACATACCAAAATGAAGCACACTGGGTATAATTATTGGCCTTGTTTTTCATTAGAATAATACTCAGCATGCACAGCAATTGTTCATTTTTATATTTACTTGTTTGTAATTTAGCAGACGCTCTTATCCAGAGCGACTTACAGTTAGTGCACTCATATCAAGTACATTTTCCCTCAATGAATTATTTATCAACATTTTTACATATACGTTTATATTTAGTTAATTTACCATCACGCTCTTATCACCCCATAGTACCATCAGACTTCTAATACCAATGCTTGGTGAAAGGTGGCCACAAATTGTGTTCTGCTCTACAAAATGGTATAGAAAAGTATTTTGTAAATACCCAATACATTGGAGCCAAGTGTAGTTCAAATGACAAAATGACAAGAAGTAATTAAAATGTGTATTTTAAATACATGTAACAGAATGGTCTGGTCCCTATCAACACCCAAATGGTGTAATGGGTCCTCACTCAAAAATATACATACTGTACCCAGACGTTTCTGCTTTGCAGCCTTCTTCAGTGTGTAGGTACAATTGTATTTTTAATTAAAACAGTATTTATAGGGAATAACTGATGACCAGCAGGTGCTTGTAATCAGGGATGTGGCTTTTCTGGTCTACCTGTACACAAGTTAGTCAAAAAAAAGTACAGAATTATAGGGTATGGGAGTGGGTACAAAGGGCAATTCATGAATCAATTGGTTTACAGTAGGTGTCTGCTCACTATGAACCTTATGAACACCCACACACAGCATCACAATATTCATATATATTATTCAGTTAGACAGTGGTGTAAAGTACTTAAGTAAAAATACTTTAAAGTACTACCTAAGTATATATTTTTGGTGTCTGTACTTTACTTTACTATTTATATTGTTGACAACTTTGACTTTTACTTCACTACATTCCTAAAGAAAATAATGTACTTTTTACTCCATACGTTTTCCCTGACACCCAAAAGTACTTGGAACATTTTGAATGCTTATTAGGACAGGAAAATGGTCCAATTCACGCACTTATCAAGAGAACATCACTGGTCATCCCTACTACCTGATATGGCTGATTCACTAAACACAAATGCTTTGTTTGTAAATTATGTTTGAATGTTAGAGTGTCTGGCCATCTGTAAATAAAAAAATATAATATAAGGAATTTTTATGGTTTATACTTTTACTTTTGATACTTAAGTACATTTTATCAACTACGTTTACTTTTGATACTTAAGTATATTTAAAACCAAATACTTTTATTTGGTTTTTACTCAAGTACTATTTTACTGGGTGACTTTTACTTGAGTCATTTTCTATTAACATATCTTTACTTTTACTCAAGTATGACAATTCGGTACTTTTCCCACATTTACCATCTTCCCCAAGACCGTGTCACTCAGCTAAAGGCTAGCTCTGGGAGCTAACAAAAAGGTGTGAGGCAAGGTTACTGATCACACCAGTGTAGTTCACTAAACCTCCTCCACTACGACATATTCAAGGAACCATATGGAGTTGTCATTGTAGCCTACCTCTGTTGAACTGACCATGACTAATGCTGAAGCCATGCAAAATCAATGTGAATATATCCTAAGCTTCTCTCCACCCACATAAACAAACATGATTTTTCAATTGTTTTCCCACATATTTCTCCAACCACCAACCCACACACACACTCACCCCACAGCACATTGTCGACATGCCGAAGATTTCAGACACTCACATGCACACAAACATACGCACGCACACGCACACACACTTACACACTCACATTGGCTCTTATTGAGAGATAAACAGGACGTGTTGAATCACATCCTGGGTTATCACAGTGTTGAACACGGGTGCATTCCTTGAAATACCACCCAAAGGTGAACCCCAGGGTTGAGTGGTGGTGCTTAACAAAAAGCGTGAATGTGATTGTCTTCACATGGTTAGAGTTCATCTGTAAAAACAACAACAACAAGAAAACAGTGAAATATGCTGCATACCCTTTCAAAGTATTGTAGCTATAATGCAAGAAGATACGTGACTAAACAATAGGAAGAAGCCACCGTCCACACACTCAGTTTTGCCCAATAGAACTTCATCAGAGTGGTTCTATGTTCAACTCTGCTCAGATCACTGCTAGTGTAATGAAGGAGTCTTAGAGTACCACCATGCGTGATGAGTTACCATGTCTGAGGACCAAAGACTTGTTAGTCTTGTGGCGTGTAGACGACCCGGAAGTTAGACTTGGGTCGACAACCCATTTCACATGCTTGTTTTTCCGAGACAAATAGCTCTAGGCCGTGTGATCAATCAGAGTGATCTGATAGCCTGAGACAAGACGTTTCCCAAGGTCTCGACATGGGGACTACACACACTTGTGCAAGCGATCAGACACAGACACACACACACACACACACACACACACACACACACACACACACACACACACACACACACACACACACACACACACACACACACACACACACACACACACACACACACACACACACACACACACACACACACACACACACACACACACACACACACACACACATTGAATACACAGGTCAGAGTTTAACCCTGACCCCTTTAGAGGAAAGGCTGGGATGTTGGCTGGGCGGGGGACTGGAAGGGGGAAAGTGTGTGTGTGTTGGAGAATGGAGAGGTGCAGAATCTGACACTATTGGATAAAGTGAAAGTAAAGGTTCCACCAATCCACATCATGTCAGATCAGTGATGCCATCAAGGAAGGTAGGAAGGAAGGATGCATTTCTACAGTATTTGAACAGGGCGTAGGTATACAGGTGTATGTTGGAGGTAGACTTCACTGGCAACTAAACCTCACCCAACTCCTCTCCCTGCCCTAACTAGCCTAGCCAGAGCAGGAGAGTTTTAGAATGTATTAGGATCCAAGGCAGCAGCTACTCCTCCTGGGGTATTATTACTCTATTATTACAAATGTACAATACTACAATACTACAATATTACAGTGTTTGTGTGTGTGTGTGTGTGTGTGTGTGTGTGTGTGTGTGTGTGTGTGTGTGTGTTTTTAAAAAAATATATTTAGGGATAGCTTATTACTAGCCACCCATTCTAAAACTGATGGCAGCTCTTTGTTAAATGTTGCAGTGATTTCACTTGCTGTGGTAGCTGGCGTACATAACGTTGAGTCATCAGCGGCCAAGTCAGCTACAATGAGGTATACTAAACCGTACCTGGTTTACGTTACAGAGGCTTCTGTTCGATAGGTAACTCTCAATCCACAATATGGCAGAGGATGTAAAGCCGTTTTCAGACTATGATCAATAACGTCAAAAGCTGCACTGAAGCCTAAACAACTTTCAGCCAATCATCAGTCATTTCTGTCAGTGCCGTGAATATTGAGTTCCCTTCTCTATAATCATGCTGAAAGTCATTTGTTTACTGTGAAAAAGCATCGTATCTGGTCAAACACACATTTTTTCAAAAGTTTACTAAGGGTTGGTAACAGGCTGATTGGTCATCTGTTTGAACAGGTAAAGGGTGCTTTGCTATTCTTGAGTAGCGGAATGACTTTTGCTTCCCTCCAGGCCTGAGGGCACACACTTTCCTGTAGGCTTAGATTGAATAAATGGCAAAAAGGAGTGGCAATATCGTCCGCTAGAATTCTCAGTAATTTTCCATCCAGTACCAGGTGGTTTGTCATTATTGATAGACAATTCATCATTGTTTCTCTTCCATGCATGAAAGCACTGAAGAGGTGAGACAGTTACAATCAGTTTTATAAATGTTCCCTTTCCACCCTGTCCAGACTTATCCTCTCCAAGCTGATACAGGAGATGGGTTGGGACTTGGTGGGACTGTGGTTGGTCCTGTATAATGTGGATCCCGTATCTCTTCCAGGATTGAATGGTCTGACAAAAAGGGAATGTGACAACTTCTGTTCACTTTACGACACGATGGGCGGCTTTTGGACCTTCCCTCAGGTCGCATACTAAGGAATGTGTGCGTGTGTGTGTGTGTGTGTGTGTGTGTGTGTGTGTGTGTGTGTGCACCACTCTCTATTCCCGCCAGGTCTGTGTTACATAAACTACTGAAACAAGCGGGGCCCAAGATAAGATCTGCTAGAATGCTCTAGAACCCACTGCTAAGGAGGACAAATGCAGGCTGGTGTTAGAGGTATGTTGATTCTAACCTGGAGAGGATTCCAATAGGATAACTCCAGACCTCTGAGAGTGAGGGAGGGATATATCAGATTGGAGCACTCCTCGCCAGAGAGAATGTTTCTCTGACTAGGAAACACACACATACACGCACACAAAAGGAGGTTGGTGGCACCTTAGGGAATGATGGGTTCGTGGTAATGTCTGGAGCAGAATCAGTGGAATGGTATCAAATACATCAGACGCGTGATTTCCATGTGTTTGATGCCATTACAAATGCTCCGTTACGGACATTATTATAAGCTGTCCTCCCCACAGCAGCCTCCTGTGATGCATACATACTCACAGTGGAGGCTGGTGGGAGTAGCTATAGGAGGACGGGCTCATTGTAATGGCTGAAATGGAATTCATGGAATGGAGTCAAACAGAGTTTCCATATGTTTGATGTGTTTGATACTGCTCCATTTATTTAATTACAGCCAATACAATGAGCCCGTCCTCCTATAGCTCATTCCACCAGCCTCCTCTGACACACACACACACACACACCGGGGCATGGGATGAGGTCTTCATGAACCGCAGTGCAGCACCCCAGTTCAAAGGTCAAGCTACTGACCCCCTCTTCTAAATAACACACACACTCCCTCACCCTTTAGAGATCACCACCCTCCCCTTCCTCCTTGCACACTTTAGATGGACAAAGCCGGAACAATGCACTGACATTTCCATTCACTTCAAGTTAAGTGAAGAAAAAAAGTTGAAGAAAAAGAATGTCTATAAGTTCTTCTACGAATTCTCCCTCTTTCCCTCCCCCTCTCCACTTTCTCTACCTCTCCATGTCTCCCCTTCTCATCCTCATCCCCGCTCTCTTTCTCCCTCTTCCCCCTCTCTCCTTCTGTCCCACTCTTCCCTCTCTCCTTCTCTTCATCCTCATCTCCCCGCTCCCCTGCTGAAAAACACCCAGCATATACCAACATAAATTTCAAGCTGGTCTATACTGGTCAGTGCTGGTCGGATGATGGTCTAGCTGGTCAAGCTGGTCTGACAAGCATGGTCTAGCTGGTTCTGCTGGCCAATCAGCATGGTCTAGATGTTTATGCTGGGAGACCAGCATGGTCTAGCTGGTCAAGCTGGTCTGACAAGCATGGTCTAGCTGGTTATGGTGGCAGACCAGATTTCGTTGTGTTTTTGCTGGTGACCAGCCATCGCTGTGTTTTGGAAACTCTGGTGACCAGCATAAGTTAAAGCAAAACCACCATCAAATCACATTATGTTGGCTTGCAAAGTGATGTTTGATTCCTAATGGAAAAAAACTGCATTTAGAATGCCTGCCAGGGTTAGAAAGATAATAACTTAGATAAATCATCTAAACTGGAACAACCAGATGGGATTAGTTTAGAAAAATGTATGCTATCTTTGTGTAGCATAACATACATTTATTGATTGATTAATCAATCAATGTACATGCAAAAACATAGATATTGAAACAAACAATTAAACTGCAATAGAGCCTGCTGGGAAATATGATAATGAGGGGCGTGTTTTTGCAGAACAGCAGAATTCTGATTAATTGGGAGTCAACATCACTTGGGATTTGAACTCACAACCTTCCAGTCCCTATGGAGGAACCTTTTAGGGTACCACGTAAAACCTTTCGTATATTTTTATTTATTAAGGATCCCCATTTGCTGCTGCCAAGGCAAGGCAGCAGCTACTCTACCTAGGGTCCAGCAACATTAAGGCAGTTATATAACATTTAAAATATTACATGACATTACATTTCATAATACTTTTCACAATACATTACGTGTGTTCCCTCAGGCCACTACTCTACTACCACATATCTACAATACAAAATCCATTTGTACGTGTGCGTAGAGTGAGTGTCTTATCATGTGTACGTGTGTCTGTGCCTGTGTGTGTGTCTCTTCACAGTCCCCGCTGTTCCATAAGGTGTATTTTTATCCGTTTTTTAAATCTGATTCTACTGCTTGCATCAGTTACCTTATGTGGAATGGAGTTCCATGTAGCCATAGCTCTATGCAGTACTGTGCGCCTCCCATAGTCTGTTCTTGACTTGGGGATTGTGAAGAGACCTTTGGTGGCATGTCTTGTGGGCTACGCATGGGTTTCCGAGCTGTGTACTAGTAGTTTAAACAGACACCTCGGTGCATTCAGCATGTCAACACTTCTTACAAAAACAAGTAGTGATGAAATCTCTCCTCCACTTTGAGCCATGAGAGATTTACATGCATGTTGTTAATGTTAGCTCTCCGTGTACATTTAAGGGCCAGCTGTGCTGCCCTGTTCTGAGCCAATTGTAATTTTCGAGGTCTCTCTTTGTGGCACCTGACCACACGACTGAACAGTAATCCAGGTGCAACAAAACTAGAGCCTGTAGGACCTGCCTCGTTGATAGTGTTGTTAAATCCATTTAGAACCCTCTCATGAAGAACCCTCTGGTTCCAGGTAGAACCAGTTCTACAGTTATACTTATAAGATACTTTAGATGTGCTTATGGCACACACTGTTAAAAATTACCTGTAATTTGACAGTAACTTACCCGATACTTAGTTGCAGTAAAAATACAGTATTTGTACAGCTGAATTAAAGTGTTATTGTTGTAAAATGACTTGTTGTAACTTACTGTGGCTGATCTCTGTCATGCTAACTGACCTGATGGTGCGGCAGGAAGGTTAGTTTGCTGCCAACCTGGAGTTTGAGGCCCGGTGAGGTTGGGTCCCAATTGCGCTCACCACAAATAATGCTTAATAGTTGTCACCTAATGTTATAATCTTTCTTGTAATAACCCTGTACCCTAACGGTAAGCTAATTTTGAGAGTATGTGGATCAGTGGTGGTCGGTGCCGTTTAAGAACATGGCCTTATTTCTATTACAGCATATTGGATGACTGTCATTCATATTCCATTCGCCCAGCTCAATGTAACATCAATAGGTTTAAGCTACTACATGATACTCAAATTGTCCCTGTACCCATCATGAGGTTGCTACAACCTAGCCTATGAATGAAAGATTACAATGAGGTGCACAGGTTGAGAGAATTTTGAGTAATCAAGGTGACAAACTAACACATTCAATACCGCGTTGCACACTCTTGCCTGCATCTAGCTGATCTAGGGTGTAATCATTAGTCCAACAGTTGCAAGCAAGAGTTTCTATTGGACAAATTCAGGTATGTTTATCCCCGTTTCGTTTCTTTTGCTTCCGTTCAAGAAAGTTTTTCAACAGAATCGGCGCAATGAATACACCCCTGATCACATGCAAACACTTTCATAGCAGCCACATACAAACAACTTGTTGTATATATAATTCCTTCTACCATCTATCTACTCGCTCTCCTCTGCTCACCTTTTTCCTTCGCTTGTGGACTTCAGTGCACAACAAATCAGCTGTCTGTGACCAGGCAAAAAATCTTTTCCAAGCCAAACCTTCATATCATGACCGCTAACGGCAGTAGTTTTGCAGTTACACCGGTGGGCCCTGGTGGCAATACATTTATAAAACCAAAAGCTTACCTTGACTTGTAAGAGTTCCAGTGTTGGGTAGCCATACTCAGCTAGCATCCCTCTCTCTAAGATTCGGGTGTTTGAGTAGGCCAAACCAGCTAGCTGCATGCGATGCTAGCTAAGTGACGTTAAGTTAAAGTGAAAGTGAAAATTATGAAATATTATGAAATATAGCTAGCTTCCTCACTCTCTCTCGCTCTCTTGCTCTCTCGCTCTCTCGCTTCTCCTTAATTTTTGAAGAAATTAATTTGTTCAGAACTCGGTTTGAGCCAGGTGTTTGAGTAGGCTCACTGCATTCTCTAGCTAAGAGAAAGTGAAAGTAAAATAAAAACTCTTTCTCTCTCATTTTATGCACTGCAGGGCTAGCTAGCTGTAGCTTATGCTTTCAGTACTAGAGTCATTCTCTGATCCTTGGGTGAACAACATTTCAGTTCATGCTGCAAGGGCTCTGATTGTTTGGAGGATGTCCTCCGGAAGTAGTCATAATTACTGTGTAAGTCTATGGAAGTGTATGAGAACCATTAGCCTCCTAGGTTTTGTATTGAAGTCAATGTACCCAGAGGAGGACAGAAGCTAGCTTTCCTCCAGCTAAACCATTGTGCTACCCTACAGAGTGCTGCTGAGGTTGCTGTAGACCTTCATTGCAAAACAATAATAATTTATTTGGTGACGTGAATATATTTGGTATAATTTTATCTAAAAAAGATATATATAATATATAACTATTTGTATTTTTCTGAAATTCACTGAGGATGGTCCTCTCCTTCCAGCTCTGAGGAGCCTCCACTGGTGTGGATATATGTTCTTGGTAATAAGGATGTACAGTGAATTTCGGAAATAATTCAGACCCCTTGACTTTTTCCACATTTTGTTACGTTACAGCCTTATTCAAAAATGGATTAAATTGTTGGAATTCATGGAATCCTGACTAGTCTCCCGGTCTCTGCCGCTGAAAAACATCCCCACAGCATGATGCTGCCACCACCATGCTTCACTGTAGGGATGGTGCCAGGTTTCCTCCAGATGTGACACTTAGCATTCATTCTAAAGAGTTCAATCTTGGTTTCATCAGAATCTTGTTTCTCATGGTCTGAGAGTCCTTTAGGTGTCTTTTGGCAAACTCCAAGTGGGCTGCCATGTGCCTTTTAGTGGCTTCCGTCTGGCCAATCTACCATGAAGGCCTGATTGGTGGAGTGTTGCAGATATGGTTGTCCTCCACAGAGGAACTCTGGATCCCTGACCGAGGCCACTGTGTTCTTGGGGACCTTCAATGCTGCAGACATTTTTTGGTACCCTTCCCCAGATCTGTGCCTCGACATAATCTTGTCTCTGAGCTCTACTGACAATTCATGGCTTGTTTCAAATGTGGGACCTTATATAGACAGGAGTGTGGCTTTACAAATCATGTCCAATCAATTGAATTTACCACAGGTGGACTCCAATCAAGTTGTAGAAACATCTCAAGGATGAATGGAAACAGGATGTCCCTGAGCTAAATTTTCGAGTCTCATTGCAAAGGGTCTGAATACTTATGTAAGTAAGGTATTTCTGTTTTCGCTTTGTCATTATGAGGCATTGTGCGTTGATTGATGAGGATTATTATTTTTTAAATACATTTTAGAATAAGTCTGTAACGTAACAAAATGGGGGAATAGTCAAGGGGTCTGAATACTTTCCGAATGCACTGTACCTGGTGGCATTGCTGAAAACATTAACGCACTTCCGCCCAAAAGCTTGCAAGTTCAAATCCCCAAAGCATTTATACACACTTTACATTACATGTCCCTGAGCACTGCTATTTTATGCTTCCCAAAAATAAATAACATAAAAATGTAGTCTGTTAGTTGAACTGAAATGGTTGTTCCAGTTTAGATGGTTTAGGTAGTCTCATTTATTCATTTTACTGGTGGTTATCCTGAATCCAGATTGTGGGTGAATAAAAGTTACAATTGTTGGCTATCCCCACTGGATTCCAATAGGAAGTAGACATCACTTTGCATGCCATCATTTTGTGACTTAATGCTGATTTAGTAGGTGGCCAGCATATGCTGTTACGCTGGCGACCAGTGTCAGAAATACACCGAAGGCTGGTCACCAGCAAAAACATAATGAAGTCTAGCCACCAGCGAAAACACAACTGCTGGTTACCTGAGAAAACATAACGAAGGCTGGTCACCAGCAAAAACACAATGAAAGCTGGTCACCAGCGAAAACACAATGAAAGCTGGTCACCTGCCTATGCTGGGCTATGCAGTTATTTTCAGCAGGGTCTCTCATCCTCTCTCATCCTGTCTCCCTCTGTCTCCCACACTCTCCCTCTCTCCTCCCGCCCAAGCCTGTGAAATCCCAGATCCATCCACCTAAGTGTCACTGAGGAATGTTCCATCATTGAAATGGGGGAGAATGGCTGTGGCTAATATATAACCAATTACCCCGGGGACATTTCCTGTTTGTCCTTTGAGCTCCACCACAGCCTCAAAGTGCCAATTAGGCCCGGAATGCCAGAACATGGCTACTATTTGGCAGGGGTCAGCGCACCAGTAACCTCACATTCTAAAGGACTATTGTTCCCAGGCCCAGAGAGACTCCACAAGACACACACACACATAGAGATAGAGAAGCACACACACACACTGCCCTGGCCCCTGGTGGACCGACATCAAGACCCCACTTTGTTTAAATAGCATCTGCCCGCAAAGCCACCCTCCATGCAAGGGATTAAACAAGGTGTGTGTGTCCAGTCCAAAGTTTGGCAGAAAGTAGATTGGCTGATGGAGCCCTTACGGAAAAAACACTTGAATTTCACATGTGAACACGTGAGCTTGTGTGATCTCATATGATCGAATGTAATTTAATATGAAGTTAATTTGATAACATGTGAAGCAACATGTGATAACATAAAACTACACATGTGACAACATGTTAGCACATGTGAGAACATTATCTCATGTGAAATTAATGTGAAATAAATGTGACAACATGGCGAAGCAAAATTTCAACGTGTGATACCATGAATATGATACTGTATTTTTACAGCTAGATGACAGCATATGAAAGGACACTATGATGCTGTATCTTGATTACTCAGGAATCACCCTGCCTTAGAATTTGAACTCATCATCTCTTGAAGGTTATTTCTATAAAATGACAGTACGCTGCTGTATTCTGATTTCAATGACTGTAACATCTTGCACTGTGACCACAATTGGGACTTAGCCTTAAAAGGGATAGAAACGGATAACCTCTAGGTCGCTAGCAACCTGAAATGTCCTGCTACAGTGCAGCTACACCACCAGATATGTGAGCATGAAAGAGATATGGGCCACAGACTTATTGGCAAGAATGTGTTTCTGCACTTGCTGAAAGCTGCCCATAATCAAGTAAATAATTGTCCAATTATCACCACCAACGGAAAGCTAGCAGTGCTCAAAGACACATGACATCATAGAATGTATCAATGTTTCTGCAGTGCCACCAGGTTCTTACTTATTGCTTGGAACATACACTACATGATCAAAAGTATGTGGACATCTGCTCGTTGAACATCTCATTAATATGGAGTTGGTCCCCCCTTTGCTGCTATAATAGCCTCCACTCTTTTGGGAAGGCTTTCCACTAGATGATGGAACATTAGTGCGGGGACTTGCTTCCATTCAGCCACAAGAGCATTAGTGAAGACACTGATGTTGAGCGATTAGGCCTGGCTCGCAGTTGGCGTTCCAATTCATCCCAAAGGTGTTCGATGGGGTTGAGGTCAGGGCTCTGTGCAGGTCAGTCAAGTTTTTACACACCCATCTCGACAAACCATTTCGGTATGGACCTCGCTTTCTGCACGGGGGCATTGTCATGCTGAAACAGTAAAGGGCCTTCCTCAAACTGTTGCCACAAAGTTGGAAACACAGAATCGTCTAGAATGTCATTGTATGCTGTAGCGTTAAGATTTCCCTTCACTGGATCTAAAGGGCCTAGCCCAAACCATGAAAAACAGCCCCATATCCTTATTCCTCCTCCACCAAACTTTACAGTTGTACTATGGGAATGTCATCCCAGTTAATGTGCTCTGTTGTATTCTGTTTATAAACACAAAGACCAACCATCAGTGGAAGTGTTGTAACAGTTTAATTGTTTGATGGTTATGCCGATTCAAGTAGACGCCTCCTTAGACACAATCTGTTTTGCAAACTTTGTTAGAGAATGTGTCAGTAATGAGCTGCACTGTAAAGAGGTTATAGAAACTTGTTGCCGTGAGTATGATATTTCTTACCTGGAAACTTGTAGTTTGTAAGTTATTGTAAAATTCACAATTTACTGGAATAACGTTGCCAATAACCTACAGGACACTTTCTGCCACAAGGTGCTCAACCTTCTTCTTCTTCTTCTTCTTCTTCTTCTTCTTCTTCTTCTTCTTCTTCTTCTTCTTCTTCTTCTTCTTCTTCTTCTTCTTCTTCTTCTTTATCATGGTGGTCCGTAAAATCGTTTAAGTGCATGCCGCCACCTACTGTGCTAGAATGTACGATCAATCATGATCGGCCCAATTCTGTACTACCATGAAAATAAAATTCTAAACCAAGTAAATCCCTAACTTCTACCACCAAAACCCCCTCGCCAACCCCATTAAACTTGATCTATATCATGCTAAAACACTCCACCCTTAGGATTGTTCAGCATGTCAACAACCATTTCAAGAGTAACATCTGTTACCCCCAATATCTCTTTTGCCGTCTCAACAATAACCTTCAACCTGGCATTTTTGCTTTCCACAACCCGAGTCGTATTGATAACCTTACAAGTAAAAGCTATGAAGTCAACTTTATTCATTATCAAAGTGTCCTACATGAGCACAAGATTTCTGAACAGGCCTCCTAACCATGCCAGGACCAGCAGAAGCACCAGCCCCTACATTAGGTCCACTTATTACAGGAGCAGCCATGTAAGCTCCATCAGTCCACACTGTAGTTCCACCAATCTGTTTTACGGCCTCTGCATATGATACATCATGACTAATACTATATCTCTGAGCCTCTCTAGCCTCTCTCTGTACCTGGCATCCACCAAATGCTGCGCTGTGTTCTCCCCACAATTACAGCACTTAACATTCACATTTCTTCCACATTCACTGGCACATCTTTTCCTTCCTTTACATTGAACAGCTACATGTCCCATTCTTTGGCATTTAAAACAATGCAGTGCATATGGGACAAATTCTCAAACATTGAAACTAAGGAATCCTTCCTGCACTTTTCCCGGCAAGACTTTCTCAAACCTCAGCATCACTGATAAGCTTTCACTTCTTTGACCCTCTTTCCTACTGATCAGCCTTTTGTCCTCAATCACTCTGCCTCCCTTCACATTTTCTTTAATATAATCTGTGGACATAGATATTGGGACCCCAGTGATGACTCCCCTCAATCTAGCATAAGCACCAGGGACATGGATTTAAATTTTCTTCCCATTAAGCTTTTCCATTTTCAAAATCTTCTCTTGCTGAGCCTGGCTACCACACAATATTAACAATCTACCATGTCCAATGAACCGAGCTAACTTCACTTCACCTGCCTCTTTCTCTACGGCATTAGTTAATCGAATAGGGTGTAAGAGACGCCCTGTGGTCTCATCAAACCCTATCACCACTTTCCACTCCAACACATCACTACTCTTGCTTCCTACCTTGGCCCTCTTTCTGCTTTCTTTACTATACTCTCCACTGCTTCCTGTATCATGATCTCTCTTCTTCCTATGTCTTTCCACTACCGACCATTCCAGGCCTTGACCCTCATCCTCCCGCTCCATACCATCAGAACTGACACCCCTATTGTTCGCATTCCAGCACAGCTGTTGCTTCACCAACTTTTTCTCAATATCCGCCATTTCGTCCACACTCCTCGCCACCATTCCCCAAACTATGAATCACCTCTACGTGCTTGAACAGCCGAACGGCACTGCTCTGGCTACACTGAATCCCCTCAACCTTGAGCAACACAACAATAAAACCAATTAACTGGTACAACATTCCGACTGACATTTGGCACAAATACATATTTTACATATTTTATTTACAAATTATAGACCATGCCACCAAATATGCTAATGAGTCCCTGAAAGCACATTGCCCCACCTACATTTCAAAGTGCAGTATACTGTAGCTGCGTTCACATTCTAGAACTCAGAAATTTCCGACTTGCTCATTCATTGAACGTGGCACATGATTAACTACCAGTTAGAAAGTCTGACATTTCTGAGTTTCCTAGTACCGACTATAACATGAATGCAGCATAATGCATTCGTAACCAAGTGGGAAGTGGGAATTTACCACATACGACTGGGAAAAATCCACTTGAATGGCTCTCCAACTGGTAGTGGGAAACTTCTCCCACATGCTGATCTCTGTCACCTACTAAGGAAACTACCGACAGTACCAGTCAAAAGTTTGGACACACCTACTCATTCAAGAGTTTTTATAAATTTGTATTATTTTATACATTGTAGAAGAATAGTGAAGACATCAAAACTATGAAATAACACATATGGAATCATGTAGTAACCAAAAAAGTGTTAAACAAATCAAAATATATTTTAGGTTTTTAGTTTTTTGGGGCATTCTCTCAACCAGTTTCACCTGAAATGCAGTCTTGAAGGAGTTCCCACATATGCTGAACACTCATTGGCTGCTTGTCCTTCACTCTGCAGTCCAACTCATCCCAAGCCATCTCAATTGGGTTGAGGACGGGTGATTGTGGAGACCAGGTCATATGATGCAGCACTCCATCACTCTCAGTTGAATGCATTCAGTTGTACAACTGACTAGTATCCCCCTTTCCCTCTTGGAACCAAAAATCTCAAATTTGGACTCATCAAACCAAAGGACAGATTTCCACCGGTCTAATGTCCATTGCTCGTGTTTCTTGGCCCAAGCAAGTCTCTTCTTCTTATTGGTGTCCTTTAGTAGTGGTTTCTTTCCATGAAGGCCTGATACACACAGTCTCCTCTGAACAGTTGATGTTGAGATGTGTTTGTTACTGAGGCTGGTAACTCTACTGAACTTATCCTCTGCAGCAGAGGTAACTCTGGGTCTTCCTTTCCTATGGCGGTCCTCATGAGAGCCAGTTTCATCATAGCGCTTGTTATAGAAATGTTCCGTATTGACTGACCTTCATGTCTTAAAGTAATGATGGACTGTCATTTCTCTTTGCTTATTTGAGCTGTTCTTGCCATAATATGGACTTGGTCTTTTACCAAATAGGGCTATCTTCTGTATACCACCTTACCTTGTCACAACACAACTGATTGGCTCAAACGCATTAAGAAGGAACATTGCTGTACCGTAACGCAGTTACACCTCTGACACTGCCAAAACACCAGCTATGCGGGTGTCGGCTATCACGTATATGGTTAATCTGATTGAATATAGGCCTTAATCTCAAGTGTCACTGAGCATTACTACTTTTTCGTTGGTATTGTCAGATAATCACACAATTATTGACTTGATTCCAGTCAACTTTTAGCAAAGTAAATCTGTGGTCTATCTCTATCATGGCCACAGACCTAGTGGCAAAGCAGGAAATTAATGTTGCTGGCATTCAAGAGGTTGCATCCAAAGTGGGCTAACCAATGTCGAGGTCAATTCCATTCACACATTCCAGTCAATTCAGAAAGTAAACCAAATTCAACTTCTAAATGACAATTAAATCCCACTAAATTAACAGCAATGCCTAACAGCGTACTTTCATGTTGATTTCAAATGTGACACTAATAAATGCTAAGTGAAAACATGTTTTTGGAATGTTTCACATGTGAAATGTCATGTGGTGTTGCAGCTGAATTATGTACCTACCTGGGATTTGAACTCATGATGTCTGGAGTTAAGGTACACTGACCTTTTCGCTGCACAAGAAAGTTTGTAGCATTCTCATACATATTCAATATCTATAATCTCTACACTTAGCAAACGAGTGCCCTCTGCACTGCAATTTTAGTTAATCAGGTATTCTGACTATTCACTCAACATTGATTTACTTTTTTCAGCAATTTGAGCGTTTTCTGTACAGTTATCTAATGTTGCTGGCGCATATTATTGTGTTTAATGTTACACCTGAATCACTCTGAAAAATATAGTCGTTATTCTCGAGTGTATTTTTTATAAAGCTGAAATGTACTTTGAAGTCCAAAGTACAATCAGTTATTAACACAGACATGGTGGCGAAGCAGGACGATTGGAATGAATCAATAATTACTGTATAAACATTCACACTGTAGTGTGGCAAATAAAATAAAAACTCTATACATTGAATATACCAAACATTAGGAACACCTTCCTAATTTTGAGTTACAAACAACCACCCCCCCCTTTTGTCCTCAGAACAGCCTCAATTCATCAGGGCATGGACTCTACAAGGTGTCAACAGGGTTCCACAGGGATGCTGGCCCATGTCGACTCTAATGCTTCCCACAGTTGTGTCAAGTTGGCTGGATGTGCTTTGGGTGGTGTACCATTCTTGGTACACACAGGAAACTGTTGAGCCCGAAAAACCCAGAAGCGTTGCAGTTTGTGACACAAACCGGTGCACCTGGCACGTACCACCATACCCTGTTCAAAGGAATTTAAACCTTTTGTCTTGCCCATTCACCCTCTGAATGGCACACACACAATCCATGTCTCAATTGTCTGAAGGCTTAAAAATCCTTCTTTAACCTGTCTCCTCCCCTTCATCTACGCTGATTGAAGTGGATTTAACAAGTGACATCAATAAGAGATCATAGCTGTCATTGAAAGAGCAGGTGTGCTCTATATTTTGTATACTCAGTGTATGTTAAAAGCACAGTGTTTGTATCATAACGACTCGTTTTTATTTGCAGGGCATCACCTGTAAAACCTTTTGCAAAAATGTTAATCCACATGTGAAAGGTTATGCGATCACATGTGAAAATCCACATGTGAAACTTTGAAGTGTTCCAAAAACACATGGTTTCTGATGATTTCACATGTGGAAATGTCACATGTGAAATCTTATGTGATTTCCACATGTGAAATCATGTGTTTTTCCTTAAGGGAGGTGAGGGCTATTTGCTCTGTCAAAAACTGCTGCCTGCCTGAGCCACAATGTCAGGAATGCTCCTGGATTACTCAGTTCTTTGTGTGTACCAGTACGGCTCAGAGGTGCACACACATACACACACAAACTTGGAGGTATGCAGTCACGTTAACAGAAACCTGACCAACCTGACAGATCGAAACTGCACCCACGCGCTGTTAACCCTTGAACACCTGGCGTGGGAAATAAACCCTGGCTTGAGATAATACCTGTCCTAACATCACAGAGAGATGCACGGCTGGATAGACGGAGGGAGGGATTGGTGGATTGTCTAGAAAGGAGGAGAGGAGATAGAGAGGTTATTGAGAGAACTAGAGAGAGAGAAGAAAAAAACGCCATTAAGGTTTTTAAGTTTCTCTCTTTCTTTTGCTCCCTCTCTCTCTCTCTCTCTCTCTCTCTCTCTCTCTCTCTCTCTCTCTCTCTCTTGGCCTTTCATCTGCCGGGCCAGGCTGCTGTGGGGCCAAAGGGCTGTTTGGCTATTGAGGAAACATGATTGCTGCCTTGTTGCCCAATGCATTGATTTTAAAATATGGAGCTGTCTGTGAGGCCACTCGGTTACAGGCGAAACAGTAGACAACCTTCACTCTGCCATGTACCCTATTCTCTCTGCCACAAAGAGCCTGTGAAAGAGAGACCTTGTGGCTTTGTATTTTTTTCATTAGTCCACTGTTGATACAGTCCCAAAATGTTTTGCATGTCAGCAGAGTTTTAAAAATATAGGATTTTCACTTGCCACATCCTCATGCAAAATGCGTCATATGATGCTAAACAAATCATCATGATGAGAAAAGTGACACATTGCTTCTTGAAAATCCGATATTTTAAAAACATATTGAGACTGTATAACAGCGGACTAATGAAAAAGTTTTGGAGTGGATTTTTCCTTTAATGCCTTTCAATACTATACAGTGTTTTTTCTACACTGGAGTTTTTACATCAGTGGAGGCTGCTGAGGGGAGGACGGCTCATAATAATGTCTTGAACGGAGTAAATGGAATGGCATCGAACACATGGAAACCATCTATTTGATGTATTTGATTCCCTTCCACTCCAGCCATTACCACGAGCCTGTCCTCCCCATTTAAGGTGCCACCAACCTCCTTGTGTTTTACATGTAGCCTATAGACCTACATAAATGCTGGAAAATTATTGGCATCAGAAAAAATATTACTCTACATTACAGATGGTCTGGAATGGACTCAGCTTCCCTCTAACCGCTTTTGAAGAATAAAGTCTGACGAACGTTGGTTTTGAGGGGAATTATCCCTTTAAAGGTCTTTATGCTTCCATACAGTTACTTCAACTCAGAGGTTCAATTACCTTTTACTCCCATTCCGTCCAAACGTCACAGTCATGTTTTTGTCTATCGTGTGGCTGGTTGGTCTTCTCTTAATTTTGTCCTGCTGTACTTGCATGTTGGTTATAAATCTAACAGACTGAGGCCAATACCATTCTGTCTGATGATGTCCCAATAGCTTGTAAAAGCCACCTCTGATGTCAGCAGTTAACGCATAGAACAATTGTATCAGCTGAAGCCATAGAATTAGGAATTAGAATACAAGTAATTTAATAGCATCTCTATGTCTTTAACTGTGTGTTTAGTCTTCCAGATGGACAGGGTTGCTATATTTTATCACTGATATGGTAGTGCACAGTAACCCAAACTTTCATTGTGCTCACGTCAGATTTAGTTGTCTTTAATGGCAAATAATCCAAAAGTGGGAATACACACACCACAAGAGGTTGGTGGCACCTTAATTGGAGAGGACAGGATTGGGGTAATGGCTGGATTGAAATAGGTGGAATGGTATCAAATACATCAAACACAAGGTTTGATGGCGTTCCATTGGCACCGTTCCAGCCATAATTATGAGCCGTCCTCCACTCAGCAGCCTCCACTGACACACAGAGTTCCCACATATGCTGAACACTCATTGGCTGCTTGTCCTTCACTCTGCAGTCCAACTCATCCCAAGCCATCTCAATTGGGTTGAGGACGGGTGATTGTGGAGACCAGGTCATATGATGCAGCACTCCATCACTCTCAGTTGAATGCATTCAGTTGTACAACTGACTAGTATCCCCCTTTCCCTCTTGGAACCAAAAATCTCAAATTTGGACTCATCAAACCAAAGGACAGATTTCCACCGGTCTAATGTCCATTGCCCGTGTTTCTTGGCCCAAGAAAGTCTCTTCTTCTTATTGGTGTCCTTTAGTAGTGGTTTCTTTCCATGAAGGCCTGATACACACAGTCTTCTCTGAACAGTTGATGTTGAGATGTGTTTGTTACTGAGGCTGGTAACTCTACTGAACTTATCCTCTGCAGCAGAGGTAACTCTGGGTCTTCCTTTCCTATGGCGGTCCTCATGAGAGCCAGTTTCATCATAGCGCTTGTTCTAGAAATGTTCCGTATTGACTGATCTTCATGTCTTAAAGTAATGATGGACTGTCATTTCTCTTTGCTTATTTGAGCTGTTCTTGCCATAATATGGACTTTTACCAAATAGTATTTTGCTCAAACGCATTAAGAAGGAACATTGCTGTACCGTAACGCAGGTAAACCTCTGACACTGCCAAAACACCAGCTATGCGGGTGTCGGCTATCACGTATATGGTTAATCTGATTGAATATAGGCCTTAATCTTAAGTGTCACTGAGCGTTACTACTTTTTTTGTTGGTGATGTCAGATAATCACACAATTGTTGACTTGATTCCAGGCAACTTTTAGCAGAAATGTTTTCTTGCCAGTAAATCTGTGGTCTATCTCTATCATGGCCACAGACCTAGTGGCAAAGCAGGAAATTAATGTTGCTGGCATTCAAGAGGTTGCATCCAAAGTGGGCTAACCAATGTCGAGGTCAATTCCATTCACACATTCCAGTCAATAAAGAATGTAAACCAAATTCAACTTCTAAATGACAAATAAATACCACTAAATTAACAGCAATGCCTAACAGCGTACTTTCATGTTGATTTCAAACGTGAGACTAATCCATTTTCATGTGAAAACATGTTTTTGGAATCAAATACATCAAACACAAGGTTTGATGCCGTTCCATTGGCGCCGTTCCAGCCATTATTATGAGCCGTCCTCCACTCAGCAGCCTCCACTGACACACACATACGCACACACATGTGCACTAACACACACACACACAAACACCCATGCGCACAAACACACACACGCTGTGTTACAGTGTGAAAGCTTGAAAGCTAAACTACTTTTAAGTAATGGTCAATGTGCCCTCTGAACCAAACATAAAAACATGAGTCACTAGTTTGTGACTCTTTTGGTTTGCCTGAGACAGGCTACAGTATCTCTCTGTTAGTGGTACAACACCTGAGTGGCTCACTTTCATCACCAACGGACTGCTGGTAGAGCTCTAGCTGAGGAGAAACATGACACAGCGCGGTCAGACCTCTGACCGTCATTGGTCTGGGAATCCAAATGACAGAGTGGGTTTAAATCGTAAAAAATAAACACTCCAGGACACTGCGTGGTGACTATCGCAGAGAAATAAAACCAGGAGTGCCCAAATGTCTTCAGATTTGAGACGTACAAGTCGCACCACCAAAAAGCTAGCAACTCGATCACGCTAATTGACATTTCAGGCTGAGGAGTGAGGTTACACACATACGCACATCCTCTGCCATGGGCAATACTATCACATTTCCTAAAGAGTGTAATAACTCCTCCTTTAGACGAGACAAACTGTCTTCATGACAAAGCTTCTCAACACCACAGAATGATGTCCTTCACTAAAAAATGAATCTGACCCCAGCCTATGCCACAACACACTGTACTTTTTTTCTGTACACCTAGCTATATTTATTTTATTTTTATTTTATTTAACCAGGTAGGCCGGCTGAGAACAAGTTCTCATTTACAACTGCGACCTGGCCAAGATAAAGCAAAGAGGTGCGACAAAAACAACAACACAGAGTGACACGTGGGATAAACAAACGTACAGTCAATAACACAATAGAAAATCTATATACAGTGTGTTCAAATGTAGTAAGATTAGGAAGGTAAGGCAATAAATAGGCCATAGTGGCGAAATAATTACAAACAATTCACACAATTAATGCGCAAGAAATCTGGAGAGAGATTAGTCTATATCGTCGGCACACACCCCTCCCCTTCTTGTCTCAACATTTTCAAATATACTCAAGACCCATCTTGACACATATTTTGGCTTGGTTTTTGCTCTGACATGCACTGTCAACCTTGTGTGCCTTTCCAAATCATGTCCAATCAATTGAATTTACCACAGGTCAAGTTGTAGAAACATCTGAAGGATGATCAGATAGACCAGATAGGCCAGTTGAGAACAAGTTCTCATTTACAACTGCGACCTGGCCAAGATAAAGCAAAGCAGTGCGACAAAAACAACAACACAGAGTGACACATGGGATAAACAAACGTACAGTCAGTAACACAATAGAAAATATATGTACAGAGTTTGCAAATGTAGTAAGGTTAGGAAGGTAGGGCAATAAATAGGCCATAGTGGCAAAAAAAATAATCAAATTAGCATTAACACTGGACTGATAGATGTGGGTATATATACACACAACTGGAAAATGCAATCAAGTCTGAAAATACGACATGCAAGCGTATCGCTAACTTCCTGTTTGAGATAACACAGAATGAAAAAATTAAATATCACATTTACATAAGTATTCAGACCCTTTAATCAGTACTTTATTGAAGCACCTTTAGCAGCGATTACAGACTTGAGTCTTCTTGGGTATGATGCTACAAGCTTGTTACACCCCATTCTTCTCTGCAGATCCTCTCAAGCTCTGTCAGGTTGGATGGGGAGCATGGGTAAACAGCTATTTAAAGGTCTCTCCAGAGATGTTCGATCGGGTTCAAGTCCGGGCTCTAGCTGGGACACTCAAGGACATTCAGAGACTTGTCCCAAAGCCACTCCTGCGTTGTTTTGGCTGTGTGTTAGGTGAACCGTCACTCCAGTCTAAGGTCCTAAATGCTCTGGAGTGGGTTTTCATCAAGTATCTCTCTGTACTTTGCTCCGTTCATCTTTCCCTCGATCCTGACTAATCTCCCAGTCCCGGACCCTAAAAAACATCCCCACAGCATGATGCTGCCACCACCATGCTTCACCGTAGGGATGTTGCCAGGTTTCCTCCAGACGTGACGCTTTGCATTCAGGCAAAATAGCTCAATCTTGGTTTCATCAGACCAGAGAATCTTGTTTCTCATGGTCTGAGCGTGTTTAGGTGTCTTTTGGCAAACACCAAGTGGGCTGTCATGTGCCTTTTACTGAGGAGTGGCTTCTGTCTGACCACTCTACCATAAAGGCCTGATTGGTTGAGTGCTGCAGTTATGGTTATCCATCTGGAAGTTTCTCCCATCTCCACAGAGGAACTCTGGAGCTCTGTCAGAGTGACCATCGGGTTCTTGGTCACCTCCCTGACCAAGGCCTTTCTCCCCCAATGGCTCAGTTTGGCCGGGCGGCCAGCTCTAAGAATAGTCTTGGTGGTTCCAAACTTCTTCCATTTAAGAATGATGGAGGCCACTGTGTTCTTGGGGACCTTCAATGCTGCAGACATTTTTTGGTTACCCTTCTCCAGATCTGTATACTGAATACTTATGTAAATAAGGTATTTCTGTTTATCTAAAAACCTGGTTTTGCCTTGTCATTATGGGGTTTTGTTTGAAGATTAATGAGGATTACATTTTTTTTAATACATTTTAGAATAAGGGTGTAACGTAACACTTTACTTTCTGAATATATATAGTTGAAGTCGGAGGTTTACATACACCTTATCCAAATACATTTAAACTCAGTTTTTCACAATTCCTGACATTTAAATCCTAGTAAAAATTCCCTGTCTTAGGTCAGTTAGGATTACCACTTTATTTTAAGAATGTGAAATGTCAGAATAATAGTAGAGAGAATTATTAATTTCAGCTTTTATTTCTTTCATCACATTCCCAGTGGGTCAGAAGTTTACATACACTCAATTAGTATTTGGTAGCATTTGGTAGCATTGCCTTTAATCTTGGGTCAAATGTAATCTTGGGTTTAATCTTGGGTCAAATGTTTCGGGTAGCCTTCCACAAGCTTCCCACAATAAGTTGGGTGAATTTTGGCCCATTCCTCCTGACAAAACTGGTGTAACTGAGTCAGGTTTGTAGGCCTCCTTGCTCGCACACGCTTTTTCAGTTCTGCCCACAAATGTTCTATAGGATTGAGGTCAGGGCTTTGTGATGGCCATTCCAATACCTTGACTTTGTTGTCCTTAAGCAATTTTGCCACAACTTTGGAAGTATGCTTGGGTTCATTGTCCATTTGGAAGACCCATTTGCAACCAAGCTTTAACTTCCTGACTGATGTCTTGAGATGTTGCCTCAATATATCCACATAATTTCCCTTCCTCATGATGCCATCTATTTTGTGAAGTACACCAGTCCCTCCTGCAGTAAAGCACCCCCACAACATGATGCTGCCACGGTTGGGATGGTGTTCTTCGGCTTGCAAGCCTCCCCCTTTTTCCTCCAAACGGTGGTCATTATGGCCAAACAGTTCTATTTTTGTTTTATCAGACCAGAGGACATTTCTCAAAAGAGTACGATCTTTGTCCCCATGTGCAGTTGCAAATCGTAATCTGGCTTTTTTGTGAAGGTTTTGGAGCTGTGGCTTCTTCTTTGCTGAGCGGCCTTTCAGGTTATGTTAATATAGGACTCGTTTTACTGTGGATATAGATACTTTTGTACATGTTTCTTCCAGCATCTTCACAAGGTCCTTTGCTGTTGTTCTGGGATTGATTTGCATTTTTCACACCAAAGCCATATCTTCCTGTGTCCAGTGTCTGTGTTCTTTTGTCCATCTTAATCTTTAATTTTTATTGGCCAGTCTGAGACATGGCTTTTTCTTTGCAACTCTGCCTAGAAGGCCAACATCCCGGAGTCGCCTCTTCACTGTTGACGTTGAGACTGGTGTTTTGCGGGTACTATTTAATGAAGCTGCCAGTTGAGGATTTGTGATGCGTCTGTTTCTCAAACGAGACACTCTAATGTACTTGGCCTCTTGCTCAGTTGTGCACCGGGGCCTCCCACTCCTCTTTCTATTCTGGTTAGGGCCAGTTTGCGCTGTTCTATGAAGGGAGTAGTACACAGCATTGTACGAGATCTTCAGTTTCTTGGCAATTTCTCACATGGAATAGCCTTCATTTCTCAGAACAAGAATAGACTGACGAGTTTCAGCAGTTATTTTTTTCTGGCCATTTTGAGCCTGTAATCGAACCCACAAATGCTGATTCTCCAGATACTCAACTAGCCTAAAGAAGGCCAGTTTTATTGCTTCTTTAATCAGCACAACAGTTTTCAGCTGTGCTAACATAATTGCAAAAGGGTTTTCTAATGATTTATTAGCCTTTTAAAATGATACATTTGGATTAACTAACACAACATGCCATTGGAACACAGGCGTGATGGTTGCTGAAAATGGGCCTCTGTACGCCTATGTAGATATTCCCCAAAAAACTTTTCAGCTATAACAGTCATTTACAACATTAACAATGTCTACACTGTATTTCTGATCAATTTCATGTTATTTTAATGGACAAAAAATGTGCTTTTCTTTCAAGAACAAGGAAATGTCTAAGTAACCCCAAACTTTTGAACGGTAGTGTATATAGATATTATTGGATAATACAGTATCCAGGTGAATAGAGTAGTGGGCTAAGACCGATGGGGCAGTTCCGAAGGCCGTGGTCTGTGTTCTCTACAGCGTCCCCATTTTGACGTTTACTAGGTTACTTAACTCTATTACTCAAAGACTCGTAACCCAGTTACTCAAGTGACTCGGTAGTTAGACTTCCGGCCTGGAGTCTGACAGAGCAGTTATAATTCTATGTCAGAGATTCTACAGCAGCTAGCGACTAAAGTCCAGAGAGCATCAGCAGGACATGTTTGGAAAACCATTCCATGTTTTCCGTTCTCTCTAGTCGGCGTTCATCTTTGATGATCTGATCAATTCCCATCAAAGGACACGCGGGCCCCTCTCACTTCCTCATACTGTAAGTTAACACACCTGTCCTTATCAGAGCGGCCTACTTCACACAGGTCCCTGACCATAAAGAGCTATGATGATGACAGGAACTGGAATATGGACCATCCCACGCACACTGATATATGGGGTCATAAAGAAGGTTACAATGCAAAAGGCAACAGGTATTTTGTTTTTGCATCATTGGTGTTTCCAAAAGCATTTATTCTCTTTTCCATCAACAATTGTGTGAGGTTAGCAGCCGCTTTCACATGCTGTCATGCTGTATACATGCAAGTTAGAGCATGCTAGCACCAGTGCCTCTCTGATGCTACCATAAAAAGCAAATTCTCCATTGATAAATCAACACTGAGATTGTTAAATTAACACTGAAAGTGTGGACTTGTATAGACACTGGAACAGTGTTAAATTACCGCACGGCTTAGCGTAAAGCCTTATTTCCCAGAGTGCCTTTCCTTTCGAGGGAATTGTAGAGTTACCACCAATGACTGTATTTGTTAGTGACAGAGAAGACATGGCTGTTGCATAAGTTTTCAGTCCTATGGACTCCACCAAGTGAGATCCTGAGTGAATATGTCATCATTAAAATTCTATCATTTACCACAATACAATACGTAATTCATAAGGCTTTGTTTTAAGGCTCTACGTTCTAAACATAACAATTACACTAATTCGTATAAAATAACCCCAGTGTTGGTGTTAATAACAAGAGTCGAACCAAAACAAGGCCCATCATTATCATATTTCCCAGCATGCTCTATTGCAGGTTGCTTTTAAGAATTGTTTGTTTCAATATTTATGTTTTTGCATGTACATTGATAGATGATTTAATCTTATGCTTCTCAGATATAAAGGATATACATTTTCTAAACTAATCCTATATGTTACTAGGACCCGTTACTGAAATGGTTGTTCTAGTTTACATAAGCCTGGCAGTCATGCTGAAAGGTTCTGACTAGTCATTCTGATTTCCATGTGAAATTGTCTTTTTGAGTGACTAAAATGTTACCCATAATATTTTGGGGGAATAGGAATGTACTATTTTTTGAGTACTTTTTCTCTCCTTGATATCTACCAGGACATTTGTGGGTGAGGAGTTGAGTGAGTGAGGAGCTTATATATATATTTGTTTTTATACCGTGTATATATACTTCTCCCATTTGCATATCTCTTGTGATGCAGTTGATGGCAGCACTGACGGATACGTTGACTTGACAACTGCGTCAAAGTTTTGAACGACCCTTCCGCTCATTCTGCACCATGCTGGCTGAAGACCGAGCTAGCCAGTAACTACAAACACCAGACACAGACGAAAGGGGAAACATATAAGTATCTTTGCCATAGATTAATAGAGTAAACTAAAATTTGCTGACACCCTACAGTCAAGTTTTGGCCCCAGTAAGTAGCTATCTAGCTATTTAAACCCCGCCCCTCTGCAAACACACCTTCTCCGATGTTGGTTACAAGGCCGTACTTAAAGGCCGTACTTAAGAGAATATCATGTTACCATTGGTGTCTTAAAATGAGAGTTAAGGTGATGTGCACTAACGTCACCTGTCCCCTTAATAATGAATCCAAGTGTTTGACACCGGGGAGAGGACAAGTAACTTTATGATCAAACTTTATCAATGTATAAGTAACAGTACTTTTCTATACTTTGAGCTGGTTTCCTTCAAATATCATAACATTTCATAAAAAACATGATTTTGACTGTTCCTAAAATGTTTATGAGAACATTCACTTAGGATTGCACTTGGTGAAGTCCACAGGACTAAAAATGTTTTAGTGCAACAATCATGTCTTTGTCACTAACAAATTCAGCCATGGGTGGTAACTCTACAATTCACTCGAAAGGCAAGGCACTTTGGCAAATATGCAAATAAAGCTCTACGCTAAGCAGTGTGTTTATTCAACACTGTTTAGTGTCTATATGGGTCCACACGTTCAGTGTTAATTTGACACTGGGAAATTTGCTGTGCAGGCACTCAACAGATATAGTGACAATGTGAAAGCGGCTAGTATAGAGAATCGAAAATCCAATTCAAAGTGAAGTGAAAAAATGACCTGATGATTTAGAGGTGAAGTATTTATACTCTAGACATACATGCATGTACCTGCACAGTCAAGGTGTTGGGTGGACATGTCTCACTGGTATGTGTGGAATGGGACTGTGAGTGAGTGAGTGTATGGTCGTGCATGTGTGGGTGTGTGTAGAGTTCATGTAGAGTGAAGGTGTTATGGTGGTCTCAGGTGTGTGAAGAACGAGATTGGGTTATTTGACATTAAGCAGCACTTCTTTGGGTTTAGTGGCATACACGCACACACACACACTCACTCATAAAGATCATTGCTGAAATCACGCTCATTCACAAAAACTCCACTGTTTCCATGTAATTCATAGTCACTGTTATTTATTTGAGTTTTGGTTGAGTGTATTTCCATTAGTTTTAGTCAATGTTTACGTAGCACACTCATGACTTGACACACATGACAAATTGTTTATTGTTTTACCAAAGTAAATAAAACAAAAATAGTGATTCATGAGTATGGCCTCTGTATTGTCACACTGTAAATGGTGGGACAACGCTGTTGTTCATCTGAAGTGCCTTAACTGATTAGAATGATTGAAAATTATGCTTTGGTTCATTAAACCTACTACAAATTTGACAGATCAATGTGTTTTTTTTAATTGAATGAAAGCTTCTAAATTGCTTTCAACACCTTAAGCACATGCCGTTTCATAGTGGTGTGGAGCAGTGTAACGGCGGCAGCCTATCAGAAGAGATGGTGTGGTTTATTTGGGGCGTGGCTTTCATTTTTTTTTTTAGCAACCATTGAGAGTGAATGTCATTCAAGTTAATCTGTTCTGTTGTATTCACAAGGTAGAATTTTGCTCGGACTCTGCCCACACTGAATCTATAATGAAACTTGCATGAGTGCATGTGATTCTTAAAAGCTTGGTTAAAGTGGAAATGACAGCGTTTTAGTAAGATTAAATCTGTTCAAATACACCCCAGGAAGAATATGATGCTTTAAGATTTTCTGACAAGCGAACACTTAGATATGGCCATTTTCAGACATTCATAGAATGTTTGGGAATGACGTATAGTAAGGCATTTGTGAAAATTCTACAGCAATATGGAGTGGGAAATTTTATAGCAATATGGAGTGGGAAATTCTATAGCCATATGGAGTGAGAAATTCTATAGCAATATGGTGGGAAATTCTAAAGCAATATGGAGTGGGAAAGCGACCGTAAGTTTGGACAATTAATAGACACTGCAGCAAATAAAACCTCATCAAAAGCCATTTGCCACATGGGCTTGCCATCATTCACTTTGAACTGGACTGTGTTTACAGGCAGTAGCAACAGCATTGATGGATTTCTGCAAAAATGTAAATAACACAGGAGTCCTCTTACATTTGGGAACTTTACAGTCCTATCCATGAAAATGTAGTCTCTCTCCCTCAGTTGCCTATGCACATCAACATCAACAAGATCAACAACTAATGTTAGCCAGATCGAGATTACCTCAAATCTAAACCCTCTCAAACTTTTTCAACTTGTAAAAAAAAAATTACACTGAAGCCTGCTCACCCTTCTGGAGCTTGCTTGCCAATGCATGCTTGTCCCACCCCACGTTTTTACAACTGAATGGGAACTTGCCTGCCTGCCCATTTAACCTATCCCGAATACATTTGATTGACAACTAAGAGTTATGCTAACTGTGGATAACAGTCATTCAAGTTCAACATAGCTAGCTGGCAAAGTGATTCACATTTCTTGCTAGCTAACCAAATGACACCTGCATCACTAGTTGTAGCTACAGAAAAACAATATGGGGGGAAAAGTCGGCCACTCGTCCAATGACAACATCCTCCCAGCAGCTAGCTAGCTAAAGTTAGGCTCTGTGTTTTTAGCTTGCTAAATAAATAGCTACCTAAATAGATAAGCCACCTTATGACTGACTTGATATCATTGCCCATGCTGGCTTGATTGTATTGGCTAGTTTGGTGTTAGGACCTAGTTTAACAATTATGCATCCATCCGTGAGTAACTCTGGTCTGTAATCACTCATTCACTCAGGACTTATTTATTCATTCAGGTCTGTATATACATATTCATATACAGTTGTTATATCATATCACGTGCAATATTGTAAGTAGTTCTTGGACTTAACTTACGTAGTCATTCACTCAGGAATGCATTTCATTGCTTTTAGTAAATCGAATGTGCAATACGTGCATTTATCTGTAATTAAACCCTGCACACTAAGGACTGTATTTTAAGGGAATTACTATTATTACCCAAAATTATATCATACACACATTTAGCTATTTAAGTATCTCTTCCTGTCATTTACCTGTACAGTTAATATAACCATGCAAATATTCACTTACCTGAAAAATTTAACTGTATTTCTAACTGTACAGTTAATTTAACCATGCAAAATATGTATCATGTATCATGTATCGTGTATCTGTCTTTTGTGTATTTTCATTCTGGCATTCTGCACCTGCCCTGTGTTTTTAAAGGGTTATATTTAGAGGAAATATAAGATTTTATTGAACTTAATAGGGAATGTATCTACTTGCTTGTAACTCATTTGGATAGGTAGTTTCAAAGTGAAAAACCTACATGGAGCAAGATTATCTCTCTCTCTCTCTCTCTCTCTCTCTCTCTCTCTCTCTCTCTCTCTCTCTCTCTCTCTCTCTCTCATTAGTCATCAAGTTCAAAGACAGCATATAATAAAACATTTCCCTCTTAGGTACCTGTTGAATACAAACAAGAATTAGCCACCAACGCTAGCATCGTGAATAAGACTCGATGAATGCACTGCTGCCCACTCAACGTGCTCCACACAGCCACATATATACGCACGCGCACGCACGCAACAACATACACACTCTCTCTGCTGACACATAGCCTCGCACACGTACCCACACCGCCAACACATGCCCATAATGGTTTTCACCTCGACCCCTCTTTTAAAACACACGGTCACGGTAAACACAAAGCACAGATTCATTTAAAGGTTCACTCTTAGAAAAAAAGGTGCTAAGTAGAACCCTTTTTGGTGCTGGGTAGAACCCTTTGCAGAGGGTTCTATCTATAACCACCTATGAAGGGTTCTACTGAGAACCCTTTTATCTTTTGAGGGTTCTTCCTAGAACCCTCTATGAAGGGTTCCACCAGCCTTTAAAATGTTACTATTTATGAAAACACATTACATATATCATAAGGACTTGCATTCAGAATGACTGCCAGGGTAGGGAACATTGAATATTGAGACTACCTCATCCATCTAAACTGGAACCACCATCTAAGTAACAGGTGCAATAAATCCAACAAATTGGATTAGTTTAGAAAACTGTATGTTATTTATTTCTGTGTAGCATGAAATGTGCAAAAACACAGATATTACAGTAAAATAAACAATTTTGAAATTCTCACTGCAAACGAGCATGCTGGGAAATATTATCTATGGCTCTATGTAGAACCCTTCCTTCCAAAGAAATGTTCTTGCCTTCCAAAGAATCATCAAAGAACCCTTCTTCTGATCAAAATGGTTCTTGGTAGAACCCTATCCCTCCGCAAAGAACCCTTTTGGAACACGTTTTTCTAAGAGTGTTAAACTGAAAACGTGATGATTCTGATTTGATTAAACTGCCAGTCTTTTAGTGTAAAAGTGACCCTCTGTTTTACATAGGGATTTATATTCTGTCTGGAGGACTCAACATGAAATAACATCACAGTGTAGGGGGCTAATAGACAAATCAAACGGTATTTGTCACATGCGCCAAATACAACAGGTGCAGACTTTACCTTGAAATGCTTACTTACAAGCCCTTAACCAACAATGCAGTTCAAGAAAAAATAATAAAAAGTAACAGAATAAAATAACAATAACGAGGCTATATACAGTACCGAGTCATTGTGCAGGGGTACAAGGTAGATTAGGTAATTGAGGTAATATGTACATAGGTAGGGGTAAAAGTGACTAGGCAATCAGGATAGATAATAAACAGAGTAGCAGCAGCGTATGTGAAGATTGGGAGAGAGTGTCTATGTGTGAGTGTGCGTAACGTCAATATGCTTGTGTGTGTGTGTGAGCGTATGTTGTGTGTATATATGTGTGTTGGAGTGTCAGTGTAGTATGTGTGAGTTTGTGAGTAGAGTCCAGTGAGTCTGTGGGTAGAGTCCAGTGAGTGTGTGGGTAGAGTCCAGTGAGTGTGTGGGTAGAGTCCAGTGAGTCTGTGGGTAGAGTCCAGTGAGTCTGTGGGTAGAGTCCAGTGAGTCTGTGGGTAGAGTCCAGTGAGTGTGTGGGTAGAGTCCAGTGAGTCTGTGGGTAGAGTCCAGTGAGTCTGTGGGTAGAGTCCAGTGAGTCTGTGGGTAGAGTCCAGTGAGTGTGTGGGTAGAGTCCAGTGAGTCTGTGGGTAGAGTCCAGTGAGTGTGTGGGTAGAGTCCAGTGAGTCTGTGGGTAGAGTCCAGTGAGTGTGTGGGTAGAGTCCAGTGAGTCTGTGGGTAGAGTCCAGTGAGTGTGTGGGTAGAGTCCAGTGAGTGTGTGGGTAGAGTCCAGTGAGTGTGTGGGTAGAGTCCAGTGAGTGACTATGCATAGATAATATACAGCGGGTAGCAGCAGTGTAAAAACAAATGGAGGTAGCCGGGTAGCCATTTGATTAATTGATCAGGAGTCTTATGGCTTTGGGGTAGAAGCTGTTATGTTGGTCCTAGTCTTGGCGCTCCGGTACCGCTTGCCGTGTGGTAGCAAAGACCGGAGTCTTTGACAATTTTTTGGGCTTTCCTCTGACCGCCTAGTATATAAGTCCTGAATGGCAGGAAGCTTGGCCCCATGATGTACTGGGCCGTACGCACTACCCTCTGTAGCGCCTTACGGTCAGATGCAGAGCAGTTGCCATACCAGGCGGTGATGCAACCGGTCAGGATGCTCTCGATGGTGCAGCTGTAGAACTTTTTGAGGATCTGGGGACCCATACCAAATTTCAGTCTCCTGAGGGGGAAAAGGTGTTGTCGTGCCCTCTTCACGACTGTCTTGGTGTGTTTGAACCATGATAGTTTGTTGGTGATGTGGACACCAAGGAACTTGAAACTCTCGACCCGCTCCACTACAGCCCCGTCGATGTTTTGCTGTAGTCCACGGTCAGCTCTTTGTCTTGCTCACATTGAAGGAGAGGTTGTTATCCTGGCACCACACTGCCAGTTCTCTGAACTCCTCTCTATAGGCTGTCTCATCATTGTCAGTGATCAGGCCTACCACTGTTGTGTGGTCAGCAAACTTAATGATGGTGTTGGAGTCGTGTTTGGCCACGCAGTCATGGGTGAACAGGGAGTACAGAAGGGGACTAAGCACGCACCCCTGAGGGCCCCCAGTGTTGAGGATCAGCGTGGCAGATGTGTTGTTGCCTACCCTTACCACCTGGGGGCGGCCCATCAGGAAGTCCAGGATCCAGTTGCCGAGGGCGGTGTTTAGTCCCAGGGTCCTTAGCTTAGTGATGAGCTTTGAAGGCACTATGGTGTTGAAGGTTGAGCTGTAGTCAAGGAACAGCATTCTCACATCCTGTAGGTGTTCCTTTTGTCGAGGTGGGAAAACGCAGTGTGGAGTGCGATTGAAATTGTGTCATCTGTGGATCTGTTGAGCGGTATGCAAATTGGAGTGGGATAAGGGAATCTGGGATAATGGTGTTGATGTGAGCCATGACCAGCCTTTCAAAGCACTTCATGGCTACCGACGTAAGTTCTATGCGGCGGTAATCATTTAGGCAGGTTACCTTTGCTTCCTTGGGCACAGGGACAACGGTGCGCTGCTTAAAATATGTAGGTATTACAGACTCGGTCATGGAGAGGCTATAAATGTCTGTGATGACACTTGCCAGTTTGCCCGTGCATGCTTTGAGTCCACATCCTGGTAATCCGTCTGGCCCTGAGGCTTTGTGAATGTTGACCTGTTTAATGGTCTTATCCACAAAGCATCTCAGAAAAGGTCCTAGGAATCTTGTTTATACCTGTTTTAAGACAACAACAAAAAAACATCTAAGAGTAGGTTTTAGAATGATGTCAAGACACTGTTCAGACAAACTCTGAGCCAGGAGTAAAATCAACTCATGAAAGTTTATCTCAGCTGGTAATCATGACAGGTTGAGGTACCGCAAAGGAAAGATAGTGATGACCCTCATTGACATTGTTGCAAATGATGGGAACTAGTGAGGAATCAGCTGTAAACTCCATAGCACACTTCAGACAACCATGGTGAATGTGACTGTACATCAAATGTTGCAATGGTAAAACATTTTATATAATTTTCGCCTGACATGATCAATTTGCCTACTCTTAATTATTGCCTAATTTGTTATTATGCATAACCTTTTCGTTAACCAATGCTGTAGCTTTCACTAAGCTACATGGAATTGTTTTAAGGCGGTCATTCCAAGGATCACTTTACTATTTGATTTGGATTTTTCTTCATATATATCAAAACATGAATTTGATTAAACAATTTATTTGGCCTTAGTGCTATTAGCCAATACAAACGCATTGAATAAGATTGTCCCCCAAAACAAATCTAAAGGAATTTTGTTCTGAAGTGTCTAACCTATCTATGAGATATAAGAAAAATCTGGAATTGTTTTAAATATTTTTTTTACATGTATTTATTTTTGACACTAAACAGTCTCCATATACAGCGGGTGAAATAAGTATTGAACACGTTTCCAAAGGTGCTATTGACATGAAAGTTTCACCAGATGTTGGTAATAACCCAGGTAATCCATACATACAAAGAAATCAAAACAAATAAGTTCAGAAATTAAGTTATGTGTAATAATGTGAAATGACACAGGGAAAAAGTATTGAACACATGAAGAAAGGGAGGTTCAAAAAGGCATGGAAAGCCAAGACAACAGCTGAAAACTATCAGTAATTAAAAAGCAATCCAGCCCCCTGTCAGTGCAAATTAATATCAGCTGGTTCAGTCCCAACTGATGGCCTACAAAAAGGTCTCATTGCCAAGGTGTCACACAAGACACATCTCATGATGGGTAAAAGCAAAGAGCTGTCTCAAGACATTCGCAACCTAATTGTTGCAAAACATAATGATGGCATTGGTTATAGGCACATTTCTAAGCTTCTGAATGTTCCAGTGAGCACTGTTGGGGCCATAATACGCAAGTGGAAAGACAATCATTTCACCATAAATTTGCCTCGGCCAGGTGCTCCTCGCAAGATTTCTGACAGAGAGTGAAAAGAATAATCAGAAGAGTTGTCCAAGAGCCAAGGACCACTTGTGGAGAGCTTCAAAAAGACCTGCAATTAGCAGGTAATGTGGTCTCAAAGAAAACATTAAGTAATGCACTCCACCGCCATGGCCTGTATGCACGCTCACCACGCAAGACTCCATTGCTGAAAGAAAAGCATGTTGAAGCTCGTTTAAAGTTTGCTGCACAACATTTGGAAAAGCCAGTGAAATACTGGGAGAATATAGTGTGGTCAGATGAGAGCAAAATTGAACTGTTTTGATGTCACAATAGAGAAATGGCACTGCACATCACCCTAAAAACACCATACCAACAGTGAAGTTTGGAGGTGGGAACATCATGGTGTTGTGCTGCTTTTCAGCAAATGGTACTGGCAAACTTCACATAATTGAAGGAAGGATGAATGGGCAAATTTATGAGGAGCACCTGGTCGAGGCAAATTTATGGTGAAATGATTGTCTTTCCACTTGCGTATTATGGCCCCAACAGTGCTCACTGGAACATTCAGAAGCTTAGAAATGCGCCTATAACCAATGCCATCATTATGTTTTGCAACAGTTAGGTTGCGAATGTCTTGAGACAGCTCTTTGCTTTTACCCATCATGAGATGTGTCTTGTGTGACACCTTGGCAATGAGACCTTTTTGTAGGCCATCAGTTGGGACTGAACCAGCTGATATTAATTTGCACTGACAGGGGGCTGGATTGCTTTTTAATTACTGATAGTTTTCAGCTGTTGTCTTGGCTTTCCATGCCTTTTTGAACCTCCCTTTCTTCATGTGTTCAATACTTTTTCCCTGTGTCATTTCACAATATTACACATAACTTAATTTATGAACTTATTTGTTTGGTTTCTTTGTATGTATGGATTAATTGGGTTGTTACCAACATCTGGTGAACATTTCATGTCAATAGCACCTTTGGAAATATATTTACTAAGAAAAATGGTGACGTGTTCAATACTTCTTTCACCCGCTGTATATATTACCAGGGACCTTCAGACGAGTCTTGTCCTAAAGAAAAACAACCGGCATATACGTGTTCGTGAGAAACCGTTCGGATGCTACAGACAATTTTGTGAGAAGACCTATTTATGTCTCATGGTCTGACAAACACCGCACTAGCTCCTTCACCTTTCACTGCAGATGCGGAAGTGTTACATAGGTGGATGCAGTGATCTTAAACTGACAGATTTTTATGGAGATTTTTGTATTATGCTAATTCGATTTAGACATTAAATAGACTTTAAAGGGTTTTAATATGATTCCTAGATGCCTTAAATTGCCCAATTCATAGGCATGCCCAATTTAGGCATATTTGTTTAACAACGTGATGTTGCGCTCCAAAGGGATAACTTTAAATAACATGATAGGTAATTTAATAATCAAAAGACAAACGTGTTTATTTGTTAGCCTAGTGGTTATTAGTATTTAGGCATATCATGTGAAGTAGGCCTCATTGTCAAACGCACAAGAGATACTGTTGCATGTACAGTGGGGAGAACAAGTATTTGATACACTGCCGATTTTGCAGGTTTTCCCACTTACAAAGCATTTAGAAGTCTGTAATTTTTATCATAGGTACTCTTCAACTGTGAGTGACGGAATCTAAAACAAAAAACCAGAAAATCACATTGTATGATTTTTAAGCAATTAATTTGCATTTTATTGCATGACAAGAGTATTTGATACGTCAGAAAAGCAGAACTTAATATTTGGTACAGAAACCTTTAATTGCAATTACAGAGACCATACATTTCCTGTAGTTCTTGACCAGGTTTGCACACACTGCAGCAGGGATTTTGGCCCACTCCTCCATACAGACCTTCTCCAGATCCTTCAGGTTTCGGGGCTGTCGCTGGGCAATACGGACTTTCAGCTCCCTCCAAAGATGTTCTATTGGGTTCAGGTCTGGAGACTGGCTAGGCCACTCCAGGACCTTGAGATGCTTCTTACGGAACCACTCCTTAGTTGCCCTGGCTGTGTGTTTCGGGTCATTGTCATGCTGGAAGACCCAGCCACGACCCATCTTCAATGCTCTTACTGAGGGAAGGAGGTTGGGGCCATGTATCTCGCGATACATGGCCCCATCCATCCTCCCCTCAATACGGTGCAGTCGTCCTGTCCCCTTTGCAGAAAAGCATTCCCAAAGAATGATGTTTCCACCTCCATGCTTCACGGTTGGGATGGTGTTCTTGGGGTTGTACTCATCCTTCTTCTTCCTCCAAACACGGCGAGTGGAGTTTAGACCAAAAAGCTCTATTTTTGTCTCATCAGACCACATGACCTTCTCCCATTCCTCCTCTGGATCATCCAGATGGTCATTGGCAAACTTCAGATGGGCCTGGACATGCACTGGCTTGAGCAGGGGGACCTTGCGTGCGCTGCAGGATTTTAATCCATGACGGCGTAGTGTGTTACTAATGGTTTTCTTTGAGACTGTGGTCCCAGCTCTCTTCAGGTCATTGACCAGGTCCTGCCTTGTAGTTCTTGGCTGATCCCTCACCTTCCTCATGATCATTGATGCCCCACGAGGTGAGATCTTGCATGGTGCCCCAGACCGAGGGAGATTGACCGTCATCTTGAACTTCTTCCATTTTCTAATAATTGAGCCAACAGTTGTTGCCTTCTCACCAAGCTGCTTGCCTATTGTCCTGTAGCCCATCCCAGCCTTGTGCAGGTCTACAATTTTATCCCTGATGTCCTTACACAGCTCTCTGGTCTTGGCCATTGTGGAGAGGTTGGAGTCTGTTTGATTGAGTGTGTGGACAGGTGTCTTTTATACAGGTAACGAGTTCAAACAGGTGCAGTTAATACATGTAATGAGTGGAGAACAGGAGGGTTTCTTAAAGAAAAACTAACAGGTCTGTGAGAGCCGGAATTCTTACTGGTTGGTAGGTGATCAAATACTTATGTCATGCAATAAAATGCAAATTAATTATTTAAAAATCATACAATGTGGTTTTCTGGATTTTTGTTTTAGATTCCGTCTCTCACAGTTGAAGTGTACCTATGATAAAAATTACAGACCTCTACATGCTTTGTAAGTAGGAAAACCTGCAAAATCTGCAGTGTATAAAATACTTGTTCTCCCCACTGTATATTTTGATTATTTATGGGTTGATCATATAGAAATATCAAAACATTCTGAAATGGCATGTGGTGAAGGAACCACTGACTCCCTGCATTTTTCTATCATCAAGACACCTGCTGAGAACTCTTAACTGGCTAGGACAGCTCATGTGGGCTCCTAAATATCTGTCGACTAGGTGGGACTCTTATGTCTATAAAGAGGCTTCATGCATAGCTTTTATTTTTACCCATAAGAGTAGGAGTAAAATGTCTCTATTCTCAGCGCTTACGATACATTTTCTACTCTGAGAGGCTTTGTGGATATGATGAAAAATGGTGCTATCTTATCTTACTATCCACTTTTTAGTCCATTTTGGAACTCAAATGTATGTTTATGACTCTACTACCGATGCCACATCGCCCGTTTGCAACCAGGGAGTTTTTGGGGGTTCAGTTCCTCTTCAAAAATGCATTGGGGCAAAGCATACTGTATGCTTCCATAGATAGATCCAGGTCAGGAGAGGGATCCTGTGGGAGAAAGAGCCCAGGGAGAGGCCTCTGTTTTGGGACACTGCTCAGCGGAAACAAGCCCCTCCTGGAGGAGTAGATAGAAGTTGCCCCTACACTGATACAGGGTCAGATTTAATTAAGGTTAGGATTGGTGGTAGGAGAATCTGAACCTAGGTCTGTGGTTAGGGCAACTTCTACCTCAAACTGTTTTGGATTTTTGTCTGTGGAACTGAGATGAAGATGAACCATCACACTCCTCACTTCACTAGTCACTGTTACCCTAGCAACAACCATGCTTTCAAGGGTACTTCCTCTCCCTATTGATAGCGTACACACACACACACACACACACACACCTCACACACACACACACACCATTTACTCATACTGAGAAATATATCAGCACAGAAATGTTGAAAAGAAAAAAATAGAAAAGGAGAGAAGAATAGAACAAAGGAGAGAACAATTGCGAGGCTTAATGTCCCGAACCCACATAGCCTTGAAATGCGTCAAAAACATCAAGTCTCAGAGTACTTGTGTGGGCAGGGGCAATTCCACAACCCTTTGGGGAGAAACTACACATAAGAGTAACAAAGTTATGCTGAAACTCTTTTGAGAGCTATTCTTATCAAGATAGAACTGAACTCAGTCAACTGTTTCAAAACATTTCTCAACACATTTGACATGTACACTGAATAAAAATGTAAATGCAACATACAATGTGTTGGTCATGTTCCATACACACAAAAACCTTATTTTGCTCAAATTTTGTGCACAGATTTGTTTACATCCCTGTACTGAGCATTTCGCCTTTGCCAAGATAATCCATCCACCTGACAGGTGTGGCATATCAAGAAGCTGACAAAACAGCATGATCATTACACAGGTGCACCTTATGCTGGGGACAATAAAAGGCCACATACCAGTTTTGTCACACAACACAATGCCACAGATGTCTCAAGTTTTGAGGGACCATGCAATTGGCATGCTGACTGCAGGAATGTTAATTTCTCTACCATAAGCTGCCTCCAACGTTGTTTTAGAGAATTTGGCAGTACGTTCAACCGCAGACGACGTGTATGGCGTCAGGTGGGCGAGCGGTTTGCTGATGTCAATGTTGTAAACAGATGCCCCATTATGGCGAAGGGGTTATGGTATGGACAGGCATAAGGTACGGACAACAAACACACTTGCATTTTATCGATGGCAATTTGAATCCTGAGGCCCATTGTGAGGCCCATCGTGAGGCCCATTTTTTTTAAGGTATCTGTGACCAACAGATGCAAATCTATATTCCCAATCATGTGAAATTCATAGATTAGGGCCTAATGAATTCATTTCAATTGACTGGTTTCCTCATATGAACTGTTACGCAGTAAAATTCATGAAATTGTTGCATATTGTGTTTATATTTTTGTTTAGTATAAATAATAATAACGTGCGAAAGTCACACAGACTGCTATGTTATTTCAAACTAGATACATACATGTGATGTCTTTTAGTGGTTTCCTTGAGAGATGATGATATGATACGGTGACATTAAAGGGGCAATCAGCAGTTGAAACACTAACAAAGCATTCTACCCGCTACAGTTTCTGTAAAAAGCTGAGGGTGGAGAAATGTAACCACTCTCAAATTCATAGAAAGAGCAATGGATGCAAGGACTGACCGTCCATGATCACAGTGACATCAACACTGACATTATACAGTATACTCTCACACAAAAGCACACATGCACACTAGTGGTGCACTGGTCAGCTGTTTGTTCACCTGCACCCATAACTGCGGGAAGTATGGGGTGCAGAGGGTGCTGCAGCGCTCCCTGATAAATCAAACAAATATATATATATAATAATAAAATAGAAAAATCACAAAAGTTTTGAACTAGGCCTTTATTACTCCTGTATGAGCTGACAAAAAGGTTGAGTGAACCTGTCGGTTCCAAGTGGAAAAAAGCATCTACTTTCTTTTTCCGATAGAAATAACAGAATTCTCCATGCACTGTAATTTATAAATGGATAAAAGCTATTGATAAGAGCTAGGTAAATGAGTCATCTGTTTGGAGAAGGAGATTGTAAATACACATAGCATGTTTTTTCCTTATGATCCCTGGAGACGAATGTGAAACCAGCAACATTCAGAGGGGTTGGGTTAAATGAGGAAGACACATTTCAGTTGAATGCATTCAGTTTAACAACTGACTAGTATCCCCCTTTCCTTCCCTGTATTGGGGCCCTTTTTCCACAGTGAAACAGGCTATAAATAGCTGTGCCGTTATCCAGAATTTTAATTGCGTGCCCTCATGACTTCCGTGGATGAAATATGGACACCCAAGCTATAGGCTTCTGTAGGGCTGAACCTGCCGAGTTGATGTATGTGCTTTAGAATGTTTTAATTATATGCCCGGGGCTATTCTCAGTTTTATTTTAAATATTAGGTACTATCGGGAGGCGCAGTCAGTAAAACCCACATACTGTACATTTATAACTGTCACCCTAGTGTTAGTTTTCTTCGATTTGTATCTTCCATTTTGCATCATTCCATTCCATTCCGTTCACCCTTCTTTCCTCTGTCTCATCCGTGTAAGTTGTTTCTGAAGGTCACTAGTATTAGTGGATCATGTAGCCTTTTTGAATCATTATGGAACTCAAACCACAAAGTGGCCCATTAAACTTGGAAGCTGGCACACGGTTCACGACGACTGGACCGTTGTCATACAGTTCTATTATTAGTGAGAATTAGGGAAGATTTATAGGACTATTGTTCAACCCCCATTCAACACTTTATCCACCTTCCAATATTTAATGGATTGAACATGAAAATGTCAACTTTTAGGATAAATCCAACCACTGTATTTTTTATTCATCAAAATATTTTGTGCGTAAAGGCTGTCCAAACCAGTTTTTTATGATTCATACATACTTTCCTAATCTAAAAATGTCCCTAAATAATCTACAGGATCAGAATATTTTTAAATCTACCAGTTGGTGCTTAAACGGAGACGAAGATGCATAGATGGCATTGTTTCATTGATCCCTATTTTCTGATCCTGTTCTCTCAATGTATTTTATTTGGTTTAATTAAAGGTACACCATAGTTAAAGGGATGGCTTAAGATAAATGTACTGAAAACCCCATTGAATGAAAACTTGAAAGTGGGAGGGTTTTCAGCTGGTTGAAGGACATTTAATTCAGAGCACACAAGGTAGCCACACCTGCAGAGTGCATTACGCGACTAAATAAGGTAAGTCTGAATACCAAATACTGATAAGTGCGTAGGAAAGGCATAAATTCCTAAATTGGGTTCGGGACCCGTTTTAATTAAACTCTGATATTGTTCTTTTTGCCCCAGTGGATTGACATGAACTTTTTCAGTCTGTTCCAAAGCATTTGGCGACTGGCGTGTAGGCTATTGGGCGTGCGTAGGCCTAGAGTTAGGCCCTAAAGATTAGGCTTACGCACTAATAATGCCAGATAGCTTAAAAATAATGAACGAAAAACCTCAATGTAGCCTATAGATATAAATTGCACAAGAATTATACATTTGTGGATTTTTTTATGTATTGTTTTCTCTTTATTCTACCCACACAATATTTAATGAACCTAAACCCACGAGCCCCGCGGATTTAACTGCAGGTTATTAGTCAATCCGTGCATCACTAATGTACACACACACACACACACACACTTCCAGAGAAACCCAGCAAACCACAGAAACCCGTTCAAATTGTGTACATTCACTCACTTTCAAACTCAGAAGTCGTCATTTCCATTCAGACAGTTTCAGTTACTGAAACTTACTTTGACTGTTGCTTTCACCAGAAACAGTCACTTAAGATGTCAATAATGATAGGAATTTTTCATAGAAGTTCTGCAATTCTGTCATGGTGGCATCAGCCAGTGATTACAGCTCTGTCCCTCCCCTCCTCAGCCTGTATTCACCTCTGTTAATGTTAGTGTCCTTTTGACTGCTACCATGTCTGCCACCTCTTGCATCTTTCCGTCTTCATTTATGGGTGAGTCAGGGCCTTAAAAACAAGTGGTGCATTAAGCTAAAGTGAGAGGTGTTCAAAAGGGGGATGTGGCGTGTGTGTGGTGTTGCTAATGTATCAAAATGGCATTATCTAAGCAGTGTTTAATTATATCTAAATGTCAGAATGATTACCTTCCTATGTGACTCACCTCCCAGCTAGGTGCTCTCTGCTCCCACACGCACCCCTCAAACCCAGGAATCTACAGTATGCACCGCACACACACCTGACACATCACGTAAGTATGAACATTTGGGAGAATCTTGAGCGTTTCCCCACTCACATCCATACCATGAAAGAATTGGGAATCTCTCACCCCAGCCCCCTGGCATTTCCCCTCATGCTTGGACTGATTACCCCCTCCACGCCCCCTTCATGCCTCCTCCACCCCTATACTGCATCACCTCTTGGTAATCCCAAACATCTCTCGCCCCGCTCTCCCGCAACATCCTCCTGCATGCCAGACAACCTCACATTTCTTAAAGATGAGTCCCAAGCATTAGACTTATTAAGTAACATGTTAAGTCTTTGATGTTGGATGTTTCCTCTGCACACACACACACACACACACACACTTGAAATACTTTATTTGAATCCAAATATCATATTACAGTCAAGAAGGATTCAAACATTTCAAAGGACACGGATATCTGGACACTTATCGATACAGGTAGCACCTTCTTGTCCACACAGCAAGGCTGCCCATGACCGCTGACATGGAGCAGTACCTCACTAGCTGCTATGCCTTTGTCTTATGCAGGCCTGCAATCTGAAGGCGACGTGCTGTCAGCCTATGTTGGCCGAGACTCCCAAATATCATTACCACAAGCTTGCACTGATAATCGTGACACGAGGGGCTGGTATTTCAGTAACTTGTCAGCAAAGGTCTGTTCCATGTAAGACTCAAAAGATCAACCAATTCCAATATGAGCACTTGGCCTCCCCGCAACAACAATATCTTGCATATTTGTAATACAAGAAAACACATAATTATCAACATCAAACCAGCATCCACTGACAAGAGAATGTGTGCTGTTGGTGAGACTACTTGTCTCACATCAGTAACTATCAAGTCTAGCTATGAACAGGTCTTTGTATGAGCGGAAACCATTAACAACATGTTCAACAGACTCCATTACATTTGACTCAAGTGAGATACAAAACGGATCATGGTTTGCAGGGTACCAGAGTGCTAGATTGTCTTTTGTTGGTAGGACCTGCAACCCCACACACAGGCATGTGCACACACACACACACGCACATACAAAAAAGCAAGTGCACCGAGGCCCACCCTGACAGAGGTTCCACCTGATAGGGGGCAATGAGGGAGAAGGAGAGAGAGATAGAGAGAGCGGGAGCGGGAGGGGGGGTAGGGAGAGAGAGAGGGAGACAAGAGTTTTGACCTGTTGCCACAAGAAAAGGGCAACCAGTGAAGAACAAACACCATTGTAAATACAACCCATATTAATGTTTATTTATTTTCCCTTTTATACTTTAACCATTTGCACATCGTTGCAACAATGTACATATACATAATATGACATTTGAAATGTCTTTATTCTTTTGGAACTTCTGTTAGTGTAATGTTTACTGTTGATTTTAATTGTTTATTTCACTTTTGTTTATTATCTACTTCACTTGCTTTGGCAATATTAACATATGTTTCCCATGCCAATAAAGGCCCTTGAATTGAGAGAGAGAGAGAGAGAGAGAGAGAGAGAGCATTTATGTATGTAGCAGCTGCCTCCAATTGGGGACGCAACACAAAACGCCACACATAACTAGATAAAATAGATCTGTCAGGCTCTGACCATGGCTAAATAGATGAGCCAAAGCTGTACCTGCTGTATCCAAGATGGCGTAATTAGTGCAGACGTCTTTTTGTTTGTCCCGTCTCATGTCCTGTGTAAATAGTTTGTAGTTAGTCGTTCTTTCCATTTATTTATTATTCCCCATATCCTTCTCCTGCAACCCGCCTCACCCAACGTGAAACGGACCTAATATCTTTATTTCTTTACTTTTCGTAATTTAACTGAACCTCCGTCAGAAGCTAGCCTGCTAGCTAGCTTGCAAACTAGCTACTAGCCACTGCTAGCGGTCCTCACCACTGCTCTGCTTGCTCAGCCAGCTTTTAGTTCGGACATTATCGGCCAGTATGCACAGCATGCTATCAACCCTGCGCTTATCGGATTGCGTTCCCTTCCACTTCACCGGATTTCTACTGAAATCACAGGACCATCACACCGGATCATCGCAGCTAGCTAGCTGCAATCGAGTGGCTGCTGTTTTTGGCTAACACCATTGTCCATATGCTAGCTTGAGCTAGCCTTGAGCTAGGCCCATCTCCCGGCCAGCCGACGTGTGCTAGCTAATCTCCCAGGCTACAGTACCTTTGTCAACCTGCCTGGACCTTCTACTGTCGATACGGAGCCCCGCCGAGCCACCACGACTGGTCTGCCGACGTAATTGTCCAACGTGGTCTCAACAGGCTTTTCCTCTGCGACATTGCCGAAGATCCATCTGCTAGCCCCGGCCTGCTAGCACTCTAAATGCTGTGCCTCCCGCTCGCCTAGTGCAGTGCCCACTGAACTGCTCCCTGGCTCACCTCTTTGCTGCTCATCAGATCTTATGATCACTCGGCTACACAGCTGATGCCTGTTGGACTGTTCCGTTACATGGTACTTCATTCTGTTTATCTGCTAGGCCTCAGGTCCTGTGTGTAGCACACCAATTTCTCTATCCGACCCTTTTTGTCCATTCATCGTCATTACCCGTCGTTGTCTTTAACTCTCTTAATTAACTGTTTGTTTTATGCCTCTTTCTTATTTCAATATGCCTTGCCTGCTGGTGTCTAGGTTAGCTATTATTATTATTTTATTTCACTGTAGAGCCCCAGGTCCCACTCAACATGCCTCAGATAGCTCCTTTGTCGTCCAACCCCCCCCCCCCACACACACATGCGGAGACCTCACCTGGCTTAACTGGTGTCTCCAGAGATGCAACCTCTTATCATTACCCAACGCCTAGGTTTACCTCCACTGAACTCACATCCTACCATACCCTTGTCTGTACATTATGCCCTCAATCTATTCCACCACGCCCAGAAATCTGCTCCTTTTATTCTCTGTACCCAACGCACTAGACGACCAGTTCTTAATGCCTTTAGCCGTACCCTTATCCTACTCCTCCTCTGTTCCTCTGGTGATGTAGAGGTAAACCCAGGTCCTGTAGCCCCCAGTACTACACCTATTCCCCAGGCGCTCTCATTTGTTGACTTCTGTAACCGTAAAAGTCTTGGTTTCTTGCATGTTAATATCAGAAGCCTTATTCACTGCTTTAGCACACTCCGCCAACCCGGATGTCCTAGCTGTGTCTGAATCCTGGCTCAGGAAGGCCACCAAAAATTCTGAAATTTCCATCCCCAACTACAATATTTCCCGTCAAGATAGAACTGCCAAAGGAGGCGGAGTTGCAATCTACTGCAGTAATAACCTGTAGAGTTCTGTCACACTGTCCAGGTCTGTGCCCAAACAGTTTGAGCTTCTACTCTTAAAAATCCACCTTTCCAGAAATAAGTCTCTCATTGTTGCCGCCTGTTACAGACCCCCCTCAGCCCCCAGCTGTGCCCTGGACTCCATATGTGAATTGATTGCCCCCCATCTATCTTCAGAGTTTGTACTGTTAGGTGACTTAAACTGGGATATGCTTAACACCCCGGCTGTCCTTCAATCTAAGATAGATGCCCTCAATCTTACACAAATTATCAACGAACCTACCAGGTACAACCCTAAATCCGTAAACATGGGTATCATCCTGACTAACTTGCCCTCCAAATACACCTCCTCTGTTTTCAACCAGGATCTCAGCGATCACTGCCTCATTTCTTGCGTTCGTAATGGGTCCGCGGTCAAACGACCACCCCTTATCACTGTCAAACGCTCCCTAAAACACTTTTGCGAGCAGGCCTTTCTAATCGACCTGGCCCAGGTATCCTGGAAGGATATTGACCTCATCCCGTCAGTAGAGGACGCCTGGTTGTTCTTTAAAAGTGCTTTCCTCACCATTCCTAAATAAGCATGCCCCTTTCAAAAAACTTAGAACTAAGAACAGATATAGCCCTTGGTTCACCCCAGACTTGAATGCACTAGACTAACACAAAAACATCCTGTGGCGCACTGCATTAGCATCGAATAGCCCCTGTGATATGCAACTTTTCAGGGAAGTCAGGAACAAATACACACAGTCAGTTAGAAAAGCAAAGGCCAGCTTTTTCAAACAGAAATTTGCAACCTGTAGCACTAATTCCAAAAAGTTCTGGGACACTGTAAAGTCCATGGAGAATAAGAGCATCTCCTCCCAGTTGCCCACTGCATTGAGGCTAGGAAACACTGTCACCACTGATAAATTCACGATTATCACGACTGGTCATGCTTTCCAACTGGCTACCCCTACCCCGGCCAACAGCTCTGTACCCCCCGCAGCAACCTGCCCAAGCCCCCCCCCCCCCCGTTTCTCCTTCACCCAAATCCAGACAGCTGATGTTCTAAAAGAGCTGCTAAATCTGGACCCCTACAAATCTGCTGGGCTAGACAATCTGGACCCTCTCTTACTAAAATGATCCGCCAAAATTGTTGCAACCCCTATTACTAGCCTGTTTAACCTCTCTTTCGTATCGTCTGAGATCCCTAGAGATTGGAAAGCTGCCGCGGTCAGACACTGTAGACCCAAACTGTTATAGACCTATATCCATCCTGCCCAGCCTTTCTAAAGTTTTCGAAAGCCAAGTTAACAAACAGATAACTGACCACTTCGAATCCCACCGTACCTTCTCTGCTATGCAATCTGGTGTCCGAGCTGGTCATGGGTGCACCTCAGGTACGCTCAAGGTACTAAACGATATCATAACCGCCATCGATAGAAGCGGTTCTTCATCGACCTGGCCATGGCTTTCGACTCTGTCAATCACCGCATTCTTATTGGCAGACTCAACAGCCTTGGTTTCTCAAGTGACTGCCTTGCCTGGTTCTCCAACTACTTCTCAGACAGAGTTCAGTGTGTCAAATCGGAGGGCCTATTGTCCGATCCTCTGGCAGTCTCTATGGGGGTGCCACAGGGTTCAATTCTTGGGCCAACCCTTTTCTCTATATACATCAATGATGTCGCTCTCGCTGCTGGTGACTATCTGATCCATCTCTACGCAGACGACACCATTCTGTATACATCTGGCCCCTCTTTGGACACTGTGTTAACTAACCTTCAAACAAGCTTCAATGCCATACAACACTCCTTCCGTGGCCTCCAACTGCTCTTAAATGCTAGTAAAACTAAATGCATGCTTTTCTATCGAACACTGCCCGCACCCGCCCACCGGACTATCATCACTACTCTCGACGGGTCTGACTTAGAATACGTGGACACCTACAAATACCTATGTGTCTGGTTAGACTGTAACCAGATATAACTCTGAGACATGCCACCTACAGAAGTTCTCGGATGACTCTGCTATTGTAGGGTGCATCAGGGGTGGGAAGGAGGAGGAGTACAGGAGCACAATCAGTGACTTTGTGTTGTGGTGTGAGCAGAACCACCTTCAGCTCAACATCAGCAAAACTAAGGAGATGGTGGTGGACTTCAGGAGAACCAAGGCACAACTGACTGCAGTCCCTATAAAGGGGATGGATGTGGATATGGTTGAGTCATACAAGTTCCTGGGTGTCCATATGGACAACAGACTGGAATGGGCTGGTAACATCGGGGCCCTGTACAAAAAGGGCCAGAGCCGACTCTACTTTCTGAGGAGGCTCAGGTCCTTCAACGTGTGCAGTAAACTACTGCATACCTTCTACCAGTCTGTGGTGGCCAGTGCCATCTTTTTTGCAGTGGTGTGCTGGGGAGCAAACATCAAAGCCGGTGATGCTTCTCGGGTAAATAAGCTGATCAGGAAGGCTAGCTCTGTCCTGGGGATGAGCCTTGACACTCTAGAGGAGGTGGCGGAGAGACGGATCCTGGCCAAACTGCTGGCCATCATGGACAACGTCACCCACCCTCTGCACGCTATGGTTATGACGCAGAGGAGCACTTTCAGTCACAGACTGATCCCACCACGGTGTGCCAGAGAGCGCTACAGGAGGTCCTTCCTGCCGGCGGCTATGAGACTATATAATGCCTCACCGGGGTGCCGTGCCGTCGGCAACATAGATCTGGAACTGTTGGGGTGCTAGGACCTAGTTTAACAATTATGCATCCATCCATGAGTAACTCTGGTCCGTCAGCACTCATCCACTCAGGACCTATTTATTCATGCAGGTCTGTATATACATACTCATGTACAGTTGTTATATTCTATCACATGCAATATTGTAAGTAATTATTGGACGTAGGCATTCACTCAGGAATGCATATTAGTGTCCTGCCAGTTGCACCTTTTCTCATTGCTTTTAGTATATCGAATGTGCAATAAGTGCAGTTGTCTGTAATTAAACCCTGCGCACTAAGGACTGTATTTTAAGGGAATTACTATTATTACCCCAAATGATATCATACACACATTTAGCTATTAAAGTATCTCTTCCTGTCATTTACCTGTACAGTTTGTGTAAACATGCAAGTATTCACTTATCTGTAAATATAACTGTATACCTAACTGTACAGCTAATTTAACCATGCAAAATTTTCACTTACCTGTTCATTTACCCAGTTTGTCTATTAAGTAAACTATTATTACCCTCACTCATATCGTACGCATTTTTAGCTACTGAAGTATTTCTCTGCCATCGACCTGTATAGTATAGTTAACCATCCAACATCCACCAATGTATAGTGTACATATTCAGCCAACCACTCATACTATGCAATGTCCTTTTATAGCTTTTTTTTGCACTCCAGATATCTTGTATTTCTATACTTTTTCATACTGCCGCTCTATGTATCATGTACCGTGTATCTGTCTTTTGTGTACTTTCGTTGTGGCATTTTGCACCTGCCCTGTGTTTTTGTTGTAGCTGCTTGACAATGAAATTTCCCCCCCGGGGGATCAATAAAGTACCTATCTATCTATCTATCTAAACTCAATTTCCAGACTCACATTAACCATCTCAAATCCAAAATGATATCTAGAATCAGCTTCCTATTTCACAACAAAGCCTCCTTCACTCATGCTGCCAAACATGCCCTTGTAAAACCTACCATCCTACCGATCCTTGACTTCGGCGATGTCATTTACAAAATAGCCTCCAACACTCTACTCAGCAAATTGGATGTAGTCTATCACAGTGCCAACCGTTTTGTTACCAAAGCCCCATATACTACCCACCACTGCGACCTGTATTCTCTCGTTGGCTGGCCCTCACCACATATCCGTTGCCAAACCCACTGGCTTCAGGTCATCTATAAGTCTTTATTAGGTAAATCCCCGCCCTATCTCAGCTCGCTGGTCACCATAGCAACACCCACCCGTAGCATGCGCTCCAGCAGGTATATCTCACTGGCCACCCCCAAAGCCAACATCTCCTTTGGCTGCCATTCCTTCCAGTTCTCTGCTGCCAATGACTGGAGCGATTTGCAAAAATCCTTGAAGCTAGAGGTTCCCATCTCCCTCACTAACTTTAAGCATCAGCTGTCAAAGCTGCTTATTGATCACTGCACCTGTATATAGCCCTTCTGTAAATAGCCCACCCTACTACCTCATCCCCATATTTATTTTATTATTTTTGCTCATGCACTCCAGTATCTCTATTTGCACATCATCATTTCCACATCCATCATTCCAGTGTTAATGGTAATCTGTAATTTATTTCACCACTATGGCCTATTTATTGTACTACCTTCCTAACCTTACTGCATTTTGCACTACATTTGCACACTCTGTATATAGATTCTCTATTGTGTTATTGACTGTACGTTTGTTTATTCTCATGTGTAACTCTGTGTTGTTTTTTGTCGCATGCTTTGCTTTGTCGCAGTTGTAAATGAGAACTTGTTCTCAACTGGCCTACCTGGTTAAATAAAAATGTTTTTTTATAAAGGCTTCTCTATGGCCAGAGGCAGCTATTGGCCTACCGCTGGCCAATCAGATAGCTCAGATCACCATGTCTGCACAGTTTGCTCATGCCATAGACTAAAAAGAAGCCTCGAACGCACAGCCAAGTTGATAATGTGAGATTTCAAAACTTTTAAAACCATAACTAGAGAGAGAAACTCAACGAATACAGCAAAGAGCTGATGTTTTGATTAGTAAGTTCATGTTTAAGTTGTTATTCAGCACTGTCAACACTTTGTTCAACAGTTTTATACGCCATAAAATGGGCATTCTCCCTACTTCCACTCAAGGTACAATCAGCACTGCAGCTACAATGAATGAGTACAGCAAAGGAGGGGACCACTGCTAGCCTGACCACTGCTCCCTCCCCTCAGGCTGGCCATCAAATGCAGGCCATCAGTCCAGTAAAATAAAAAAGCTTATTATTATGCTCACTCAGCTGTGCCTCAAAAGTAATACAACAAAATATATACTGTATTACCAGTGTGGTCGTATACCTAAACATTTTTAATATAATTTAAAAATGGTCTGAAAAGAACAACATTGGTAGGGAACTTCAAGCGTAGCCAATAAGCAGTCATAATGTACTGTATTCGGTCTATAGCCTACTGTACAAACCTCATAGCTACAGAACTATTAATTGGTTAATGTTGCATAAGTTATGTTAAAAACAAATCTGAGCGGTAGATCTCGCTTGCATTTTCACTCAGAAAATGTTGGTGACCACTGACCTATCACATCTCTCTCTCTCTCTCCCTCTCTTGCACTCTCTCAAATTACTTTTTTCCGCTCTGTCTCCCCCTTGCAAACATACTTCCATTATCTAGTGAGCCAGTGGTGGCTCACCTAAACTAATGAGGTAGAAAACCCCTTCTGTATCACACCATGCATCATTGACTCAACATCTCTGTTTTTTTTACTTTTTTTTTTAACTAGGCAAGTCAGTTAAGAACAAATTCGTATTTACAATGATGGCCTACCTACAGGTTCAGCCACTGGAGCAAATTAGGGTTAAGTGCCTTGCTCATGGACACATCGACAGGTTTTTTTCACTATGTCGGTTCGGTTCGAAACAACGAACTTTCGGTTACTGGACCAACGCTCTAACCACTAGGCTACCTGTCGCCCACTGTTCATGGAGCGCAATTGTCAAACGCAAACTCGTTTGGAATTTCGACCTGTTAAAGATGGAGCTCTTCTGTTTTCAAACCCTAACGCCAGGATTGGTAATTTACCTGTTTTATGAGCTCGCTTGTGCTGAAGTGGGAGGGGTGGCAATATATGAGGTGTGTGCTTAAAAACGTGCGTCAAAGTGCCATATAGGACCAACCAAAAGCTTAGAACCCACTTCTTAGCGATAGTGCGGTTGGTTATGGCATGTATTTTGACAGCGGAAGCGCAGTTTATCCAGCCGTGACGCACAGTGCCCATGTGCACATGGAACAAGAGAGATGTGACGGTTAACCTCGTATTTAGAAACAAAAATACTGTTTTAACACTAAAGGGAGTTTTCTTTGTCCTGCTGCCCAATGCATTCGCCAAGTAGTCAAGGCTATCGTGAAGGGCTTGGGGCATGAGACCGCTTTGAACTAAATCTTAATCACCAAAGCTTTATTAAAAGATCAAGCTTCCGAGCATATTATTTTTGTATCGATGTAGGATATTGTACATTATTTTAGCCAGCTCCTGATATAATTTGGAAAGCCCTCCATGAGACTATATACCCACCATGGAACAGAGATGAGATGATCGAGGAGATGATCTGGTGACACTCGTATTTAGAAACAGTTCAGTTATTTTCCTGTAACAATTGCTTATTTCCCTGTTAACAATTGCTTGCTACCCTTACCCTACTATAACGAAAGCTGTTTCAACAACAATGTGTCTGGTGTCTTTCTTATCCTGGCCATGCAGTAACCAAGTAGCCTATCCATAAAAGGTTTCTAAATGGTATACTCGTGAGTTTTTTCCCATCATGCTTTTGCATCATTCACAATTCATATATAGGGGAATATCGGCCATAGTAAAGCGCGCGTAAATGGAACGTAATTCCCTTTTTGTGCACCTTTCTCTCTGCGCATATTCTGACCTTTATTTAAGCATGAGAATATCATGCAATTCACCCGCTATTCGTTTGGGGTGGAGGTGTGGCGCGGGTGTTTCTACATATACACCATATTCTGACCTTGACTTAATGTCCTCATAATTCCACCACCTTTATGCGCAATGAAACTATGAATAAGGTTGAGCGAACATGCCGGTTCCAAGTAGAAAAAGCATCTACTTTTTTCCTACATAAATAACACCATTCTCCATGCACTGTCATTTATAAATTGATAAGAGCTATTGATAAGATCTAGGTAAATAAGTAATCCGTTTGGAAACGGGGATTTTAAATACATATAGAATTTATTTTAAATAATTTTTCCATGGAGACAAATGGTACGCCAGTCATATGGAAGCAAACTGAAATCATATCAACTTGACATGTATTGCGGCCCTTTTTCCACAGTGAAGTAGGCTATATAGCTGTGCAGTTATTCAGATTTTTTATTATATGCTCTCATAATTTGTGTGGATGAAATTTGGAGACCAAAACTATAGGCTTCTGTAGGGCCGAACCTGCGGAGTTGATGTATGTGCTTTAGAATGTTTGAATTATATGTCCGGGCTATTCTCTGTTTTATTTCACAATTTGTATGTGTTAAATATTAGCCACTATCACGCTGTCAGTACTACCCACATACAGTACATTTGGAAAGTATCCAGACCCCTTCCCTTTTTTCACATTTTGTTAAGTTACAGCCTTATTATACATTTGATTAAATGCTTTTTTTTCCTTCATCAAACTACACACAATACCCCATAATGACAAAGCAAAAACTGTTTTTTGGAAATGTATGCATTACAAATAAAAAAAATTACCAGATATTGTTCATCCTGATCAGGCAGGTTTTTACATGGACGATATACAGTATATTGGAGATAATATACAACAATTACTTGAAACAGTATGAAACATCAAAAGATACCAGGCCTGGTCTTCATAGCATATTTTAAAAAGGCATTTGATAAAGTACGACTAGAATTTATATATAAATGCCTGGATTACTTTCATTTCGGTGAATCTCTTATACAATGCGTTGATGAAATTTGGATGGCATTCCTTCATTGATCCCTATTTTCTGAACCCATTCTCTCGATGTATTCTAGTCTGTAGACACATTTCTAATTAAAGGTACACCATAGTTAAAGGGATGGCTTAAGATAAATGTACTGGAAACCCTATTGAATGAAAACATCACAAAAAACTGTTGGCCACCAAGTGGGAGGGTTTTCAGCTGGTTGAATTAATTACATTCAGTGCACTCAAGGTAGCCACACCTGTAGAGTGCATTACGCGCCTGCATTAGGTAATTCTGAATACCAACCACTGAGAAGTGAGTAGGAAAGGCGTGCATAGGAAAGTTGTACAATTCCTAATGTTTGTTAAAATAGAGTCCATTGTGTCTTACATGTCTTCTGGTTAACACCCATGTAGGTTCATTCAAGGCGATCAGTAGAAAAATGCTAACATTTCTGTCTGTTCATGTTCTACCCAGGTCTACACTCATATAGCTAAGTAACTATAAGGTGAGGTGATGATGAACTCACTGTCAGCACATCTCTCTTACACTTGCACATGCATGTACACACACTTGCACTTACATGCATGCATGCACTCATTCAGCCCACACACACACAGGAACACACACACACACACCTTCCATACCGTAACTATATAACCTTTTATTCATAACACAGTTTATTACAAATCAAGCATTGCATTCTCCTAGTTTAGTGTCTTTGTGTTCTGTGGTACAGCTGAAATATGACAATGAGATTTATTTTAGGCATATGGACTGTGAGATATGAGATGAGGTGTATTGTGTGCCTTTGGGTGTTATTTTAATGTACACTTACTGTAGATTCTCCTCATATGGTCTATAGACATCCATCTATTATGGATTAGTTAGGACATCACTTTTAGGGTTTATGTGTGTGTGTGTGTGTGTGTGTGTGTGTGTGTGTGTGTGTGTGTGTGTGTGTGTGTGTGTGTGTGTGTGTGTGTGTGTGTGTGTGTGTGTGTGTGTGTGTGTGTGTGTGTGTGTGTGTGTGTGTGTGTGTGTGTGTGTGTGTCTGTCTGTCTGTCTGTCTGTCTGTCTGTCTGTCTGTCTGTCTGTCTGTCTGTCTGTCTATCTATCTACAAATTGTTTAATTTATTTCAGTATGATTAGCTCGCCGATAAGCAGCACGGAGTGACAGATGAATCAGACAGATGATAGGATAGGAAGTGCCAAATCCCCCACCCACACCAGTTTCCCATCAAACTACCCAAATACCCAAGCTCAGAAAGTACACCAACCACCACCATTATTAACATATACAGAGATTACACAACACAACATTTACATAATCACAGAATACCCCAACCACCCTTTCCATTATGTGCCAATTAATTCAGTGACCTCTGCCTACTCTCAATTCAACGCATTTCAGATGAATTCAATTTGATTCCCAGAAGCTTTGTTGTCATGGGATACATACATTTCAACACATACCAAGCAGATCCTAGCTACAATAACAAGATAAGGATGAATCAAGAGGACATAATAATATGGCCTTGAATCGGACAGCTCAGTATAAACTCTTGGTATTTGTGTGTGTTCAGTGTCTGAGAGATTCTCTCTATTGCTTAAATACTGTTACTTACATATTATAGCCTTGGACTCTATCGCAATTGTGTGTAATATGCTGTTGTTAAGGAATTGTGGGAATAGAAATTTGTTTTTTTAGTTTGTGTGTAGATATTTGTCCGGTTAATATGACTGAATGTATAAACTCATAATTAACTAAATCATATAAACGTAAATACTCATTTTTTTATGACCAATGTAAAGCTGTCTTTTTTAATGACTATCAAGAGAGAACAATGTAGTTAAAAAAGAATGACCTTTGAATAGTAGTTCTTCTAAACCATTGTTTGTTTGTTTCTTTTCAGTTAAGGGCACTTTCTGCATGTACAGTACTAGTGCTGTACTTGAGGAGATTGGACTTAATGGCGAACTGAATAGCAGATTGAAAGTAAAACAAAAGATTCACCAATACATGCTACTGGAGGCTCTGTCAAAAAGCCACAGCTCTGTCAAAACACCCACACACTATCGCCCACACACAGAGCCACGGGCACACTTATACACACACACTTACAGATACACACTTACAGATAAAAAAAAAAGGGTAAAGGATGACTCCCTGTGACCCCCCACCCACATTCCCTGAAGGAATTTAGAAAGCTGAGATTTCTCCTCTCCTCACTAGAACCCGTAAAGGTGCAGGTTATCTTCATATTTATTTACTGTACAGATCCCTCCATTCTCCTTCCAAGCATCAGCATATCACATCAGATGGATTTTCTCTCTCTCTCTCTCTCTCTCTCACTCTCACTCTCACTCTCACTCTCACTCTCACTCTCACTCTCACTCTCACTCTCTCTCACTTACTGAGGTTCAAACCCAGCCTTTGATTTGACGGCCTGCACATATGCAGTTCAGCGCGAGATGATCGTTAAACCCGGTGGCGTGTTGCCACGCATGAGCTTAGCTAGCCAACGTCTCCATGATATCAAATCAAATGTTATTGGTCACATACACATGTTTAGCAGATGTTAATGCGGGTGTAGCGAAATGCTTGTGCTTCTAGTTCCGACAGTGCAGTAATGTCTAACAAGTAATATCTAACAATTACACAACATACTGTATATACAATACACACAAATCTAAGTAAGGAATGAATTAGGCCTATATACATATGGACAAGCGGCATGGACTAAGATACAGTAGAATAGTATAGAATACAGTATATACATACAGTGGGGAGAACAAGTATTTGATACACTGCCGATTTTGCAGGTTTTCCCACTTACAAAGCATGTAGAAGTCTGTAATTTTTATCATAGGTACTCTTCAACTGTGAGTGACGGAATCTAAAACAAAAACCCAGAAAATCACATTGTATGATTTTTAAGTAATTAATTTGCATTTTATTGCATGACATAAGTATTTGATACATCAGAAAAGCAGAACTTAATATTTGGTACAGAAACCTTTGTTTGCAATTACAGAGATCATACGTTTCCTGTAGTTCTTGACCAGGTTTGCACACACTGCAGCAGGGATTTTGGCCCACTTCTCCATACAGTCCTTCTCCAGATCCTTCAGGCTTCAGGGCTGTCGCTGGGCAATACGGACTTTCAGCTCCCTCCAAAGATTTTCTATTGGGTTCAGGTCTGGAGACTGGCTAGGCCACTCCAGGACCTTGAGATGCTTCTTACGGAGCCACTCCTTAGTTGCCCTGGCTGTGTGTTTCGGGTTGTTGTCATGCTGGAAGACCCAGCCACGACCCATCTTCAATGCTCTTACTGAGGGAAGGAGGTTGTTGGCCAAGATCTCGCGATACATGGCCCCTTCCATCCTCCCCTCAATACGGTGCAGTCGTCCTGTCCCCTTTGCAGAAAAGCATCCCCAAAGAATGATGTTTCCACCTCCATGCTTCACGGTTGGGATGGTGTTCTTGGGGTTGTACTCATCCTTCTTCTTCCTCCAAACACGGCGAATGGAGTTTAGACCAAAAAGCTCTATTTTTGTCTCATCAGACCACATGACCTTCTCCCATTCCTCCTCTGGATCATCCAGATGGTCATTGGCAAACTTCAGATGGCCCTGGACATGCGCTGGCTTGAGCAGGGGGACCTTGCGTGCGCTGCAGGATTTTAATCCATGGCGGCGTAGTGTGTTACTAATGGTTTTCTTTGAGACTGTGGTCCCAGCTCTCTTCAGGTCATTGACCAGGTCCTGCCGTGTAGTTCTGGGCTGATCCCTCACCTTCCTCATGATCATTGATGCCCCACGAGGTGAGATCTTGCATGGTGCCCCAGACCGAGGGAGATTGACCGTCATCTTGAACTTCTTCCATTTTCTAATAATTGCGCCAACAGCTGTTGCCTTCTGAGGTCACCAAGCTGCTTGCCTATTGTCCTGTAGCCCATCCCAGCCCTGTGCAGGTCTACAATTTTATCCCTGATGTCCTTACACAGCTCTCTGGTCTTGGCCATTGTGGAGAGGTTGGAGTTTGTTTGATTGAACTTAAAGAAAAACTAACAGGTCTGTGAGAGCCGGAATTCTTACTGGTTGGTAGGTGATCAAATACTTGTTCTCCCCACTGTATGAGATGAGTAATTCCAGATATGTAAGCATTCTTAAAGGGACTAGTGTTCCATTTCTTAAAGTGGCCAGTAATTTCTAGTCTATAGGCAGCAGCCTCTAATGTGCTAGTGGTGGCTGTTTAACTGTCTGATGGCCTTGAGATAGAAGCTGTTTTTCAGTCTCTCGGTCCCAGCTTTGATACACCTGTACTGCCCTCGCCTTCTGGATGACAGCGGGGTGAACAGGCAGTGGCTCGGGTGGTTGATGTCCTTGATGATCTTTCTGGCCTTCCTGTGACATCGGGTGCTTTAGGTGTCCAGGAGGGCAGGAAGTTAGCCCCCGGTAATGCGTTGGTCAGACTGCACCACCCTCTGGAGAGCCTTGCGGTTGGGGTGGTGCAGTTGCCATACCAGGCGGTGATACAGCCCAACAGAATGCTTTCAATTGTGCATCTGTATATGTTTGTGAGGGTTTTAGGTGATAAGCCAAATTTCTTTAGCCTCCTGAGGTTGAAGAGGCGCTGTTGCGCCTTCTTCACCACACTGACTGTGTGGGTGGACCATTTGAGTTTATCAGTGATGTGTACGCCAAAGAACTTGAAGTTTTCCACCTTCTCCACTGCGGTCCCATCAATGTGATATGTGATATCGCCTACTAGCGTGATCGGGGATAATTACGATACATATCTTCATACAAAACCATCTTTTTTTCAAAGTTTCAGATTATGCCCAGTCTGAATTGAACATGACATCACACACTGGAGGATGACTCCATTTGTTTCCCCACACAACCCAACCCAACCCTACCCGCTAACACGGGAACATTGCCTTTAAATTTAAATCACGCTGTAGCTCACAAGTGGCGCAACAGTCTAAGGCACTGAATCTCAATGCTAGAGGTGTCACTACAGACCCTGGTTTGATGCCGGGCTGTATCACAACTGGCCGTGATTGAGAGTCCCATAGGGCGGTGCACAATTGGCCCAGTGTCGTCTGGGTTAGGAGAGGGTTTGGCAGGGGTAGGCAGTCATTGTAAATAATAATTTGTTCTTAACTGACTTACCTAGTTTAAAAAAATTCTAATAAAAAAGTAGTGCTGAACATCCACAATACGGATTGAATTGAACATTTTTGTCCATTAAAATAACATCAAATTGATCTACCCCCAAGCCATGAGACTGCTGAACAGTTAATCAAATGGCCACCCTGACTGTTTGCATTGACCCCTTTTTTATTTGCACTGACTCTCCTGCACTGGCTCTATGCACACTCACTGGACTCTACCCACACACACACACCCTACATACACTCACACACACACAAAACACACACGCATATTGACGCCACACACAAATACACACATAGACACACTTTCACACTCTTTTACACTCTTCACATACCTTTACACTGCTGCTACGCTGTTTATTATCTATCCTGATTGCCTAGTCACTTTTACCCTTCCTACACTACCATTCAAAAGTTTGGGGTCACTTAGAAATGTCCTTGTTTTTGAAAGAAAAGCACATTTTTGGACCATTTAAAATAACATCAAATTGATCAGAAATACAGTGTAGACATTGTTAATGTTGTAAATGACTATTGTAGTTGGAAATGGCTGATTTTTTATGGAATATCTACATAGGTGTGCAGAGTCCCATTATTAGCAACCATCACTCCTGTGTTCCAAGTTTATCATTTTAAAAGGCTAACTGATCATTAGAAAACCTTTTTGCAATTATGTTTGCACAGCTGACAACTGTTGTGCTGATTAAAGAAGCAATAAAACTGGCCTTCTTTAGGCTAGTTGAGTATCTGGAGCATCAGCATTTGTGGGTTCGATTACAGGCTCAAAATGGCCAGAAACAAAGAACTTTCTTCTGAAACTCGTCAGTCTATTCTTGTTCTGAGAAATTAAGGCTATTCCATGCGAGAAATTGCCAATAAACTGAAGATCTCGTACAATGTTGTGTACTACTCCCTTCACAGAACAGCGCAAGCTGGCTCTAACCAAAATAGAAAGAGGAGTGGGAGGCCCCGGTGCACAACTGAGCAAGAGGACAGGTACATTAGAGTGTCTAGTTTGAGAAACAGACGCCTCACAAGTCCTCAACTGGCAGCTTCATTAAATAGTACCCACAAAACACCAGTCTCAACGTCAACAGTGAAGAGGCGACTCCAGGATGCTGACCTTCTAGGCAGAGTTGCAAAGAAAAAGCCATATCTCAGACTGGCCAAAAAAAGGAAAAAAGTAAGATGGGCAAAAGAACACAGACATTGGATAGAGGAACATATGGCTTTTTCTGATCAATTTGATGTTATTTTAATGGACTAAAAATTTGCTTTTCTTTCAAAAACAAGGACATTTCTAAGTGACCCCAAACTTTTGAACGGTAGTGTACACTCTCAGAAATAAAGGTTTAGATTTGTTCTTAAAGCGGTTCATGTTTCGTGACACCCCTTTCATCCTGCATTGGTATCAGAAGTCTGATAGCACTATGGTATGATAAAAGCATCTGCTAAATGAACTAAATGTATATGTAAAAATGAACAATCTCAAAGCATGCTGAGTATTATTCTAATGAGCTCCGCCCCGAAAGAATACACAGTGTGCTTTAAAGTTCATGCAATGTTCATTTTCACATACATTTACATTTTGGTAATTTAGCCGGAGCTTATCCAGAGTGACTTGCTCAAATAATGTAGTTAAACAACAACATATAACAATCATACCAAACGTTTTTGTAACCGTTACTGAAAATGTTGTTGCTATACAGGCCGGCTACTTGCAAATGTATTTATTTATTTTAAAATACATTTTAAGATGACAAAAAACAAGTATTTTGTAGTTTATTTTTGATACTTTGATCTTTATGGTATTTTGCAATTGTATTTTGTCCTTTTTGCCCCTCCCTGATTGTACCCTTACAGTTTCTACCTTAAAAGAGCCAATAGAGTATCTTAGGGGACAAGATAGTACAGATAAAAAAGTACAGATAAAAAAGTGTACCTTTGGAAAAAATAAAATGTGCTTGTTTATGGTACAACCACAATGACAAAGCTGTTTGTTCATTTTAAGTGGCAAAAATGTATTTCTAAAAAGGTTTTACCACTGTAGGATGTAAAGCCTTATTTGCTTATTTTCCAGGGTGGCTTTCAAGTAAATTTTTGAGTTACCAGTACCACCCATGACTGTGTTTGATAGAGACATTGGTTGTTGATATTGGGTACAAAAATGTACCATTATACTAGATTATCCACACATACAGTACCCTAAAACAGTGGTTTCCAACAGGTGCATTAATAGGGAAACTGTAGGTGTGCCGCAGAATTTTCTATCCCTTCAAGCTGTGCCACGGTTAAAAAGGGTTGGGAACCAGTGCCCTAAAAGATACAGTACAATGTGAGATTATATCTGTACCTCTGAAGATACACTATGTGTATTTTGACATTTTGTACCCCCGGGAACATTACTGTACACTAACCATACCCTTGTTTCGGAGAATGTAGTTGCATCTAATGTCTTGTGGACAGATGCACTTAACATAAACGGTAGAAGCATCTGTCGACAAACTGTACGATGCGACAACTAACAAGGAATTTTGTTCCTGTGTGCTGATTTTTACTAACTGATCATTTGGCAAACTCACGATTTCGCAAGTGCTTGCATTTTTTGAATTTCAGAAGACGAGGGGACATATGGCCCATAAACTTGCCCAAAACTTGCTGAGAGTTTCCATTTAGAGGTGTGGAGACTTTTCCACAGTACTTAACCGCGCATCTGAAGCAATTACGCAAGATTTTAGTTCTGGGTGTCCGAGATTAAGTTGGCCTTAAGCACTGATCTAGGTCAAATGTTCCTTAATCTCCTCTATGGTTAAGGTTAGTTAAGGATTTGAGGTATGGTAATCTGATTCTAGATCTGTGGTTAGAGGCCATTTACGTCAATAGGCACCCCCCACTCCCAGAGGATGCCCCTGCTCCCTTCTACCCACCTACACAGCCCAGACTCTCCTCTTACCTAAACACTAGGGCTCACCAACCCCCACCCACACACCCCAGACCTCATACGCCTCTCTCAGAATAGGAAGAAATAGGGCTCACAATCCCTTGTGTGTGTGTGTGTGTGTGTGTGTGTGTGTGTGTGTGTGTGTGTGTGTGTGTGTGTGTGTGTGTGTGTGTGTGTGTGTGTGTGTGTGTGTGTGTGTGTGTGTGTGTGTGTGTGTGTGTGTGTGTGTGTGTGTGTGTGTGTGTGTGTGTGTTTGATTGATTGATTGAGTGTGTGTGGGACAATGGGCAAACCCAGCGGAGTGGAGGGGGAGTTCAGCATTAGATATGAGAGATGGAGAGAGACAGAGAAAGGGAGAGAGAGCGAGCAAGAGAGAGAGAAAGAGAGAGAGCGAGAGCGGGAGAAGAGAGAGAGATGAAAAGTGGATGAGAGAGGGCCTCTACATGTGAGTCGTGACTAGTGGATGAGGCATCTGTAGGAGGCTTATATAACACACTAGATAGAGCATTGGTGATTATGGGTGTACAGGTCAACTCTCTCCAACACTTCTGAAAGACCAGTGTTTGTGTGAGTGTGTGTGTGTGTGTGTGTGTGTGTGTGTGTGTGTGTGTGTGTGTGTGTGTGTGTGTGTGTGTGTGTGTGTGTGTGTGTGTGTGTGTGTGTGTGTGTGTGTGTGTGTGTGTGTGTGTGTGTGTGTGTGTGTGTGTGTGTGTGTGCCAACAAGCTCTCACAGTCTCACTTCAGAATCTGACGTTTATCCATAAACGTCAGATTTTGAAGGTTAAGTTTAGGCAAGGGTTAAGGATAGTGTTATGTGTGTACGCTGAGCAAGTTCAAAGTACCTAGCACACTCCAAGCCCAAAATATTTACTTCACACCATTTCTTCACTGTACTGAGAGCGTATGGCGATGCATAATTGAGAAAATCCATTTTCGTTATGATGATAAACTTTAGCTACGATGACAGGTGGAAGACTAGCAAAGGTTCAGGGATAATTGAAATTCGAGGGAGGATTAGAAGCACACTGTCTGTGTGTGTGTGTGTCCAGATGGTAAAGTGTGTGTGCTGTACTCAGCTATGGCCTTCTGTCTGTTCATCCCCCGTACGCCTGATGATTTACCCACAATGCAGCCTGCCTTCCTGTCAGTTTGCAGACACACACACACACACACACCTTCTGTCTGGAACACGGACAGCAAATCAAGTTCCAAAAACATATAAAAAGTCAAATTCTCTGTGAAGGTTAGATTTGGTGTGATGGGTTCCATTTCAGCAGCTCATTGTTTTCCCTAGTAGTGTGTTTGACAGGCCCAGGCCAGTTCGGTAAACAATATCTATCAAAAGTGTTAATTAATGTACAACACTGTATAATTACAGTGCATCTCTACGCTTTTTAAGCAATTAAAATGACTCTGACATTAATTTTTTTCCTCTTTCAGATGTTAATTGCCACAGAATGTGCACTTGCTGGAAAAGAACCCCATAAAATAATTCAGGATCATCGGTATCCATTTCAGAGCATTATTTTGTCCAGTAAAAACATATAGCCTAATAAACCACATGCTTATTTTACAATGTGCAATAATGTTTATTGTACACTATATAATTTTCGTGTACATTCTAAGAAGCTGTTTCTGTTTATTTATCATTCAACTAGACTGATTTCCAGTCTGACGATGGTGTTGGTTGAAGCAGAAGCTGAATGGTGACCGGGCTAGAAGATAATGAAGGGAGAAAGATGTGAAATTAATAGTGTGTTCATGGAATCAGGGTTATGGCTACACATACAGTATATTATCTACAGCAGAGTTGCCAATTATCAGTGGTTGGAAAATCCCATAAACTTAAACACAGATGTGTTTCTGTAAGATCTAGTAAACCCAGGCTACTCATCTCACAGACCCAAAACGTACACACGAACACACATGCACACACACACACACAAACACACACACACACACACACACACACACACACACACACAAACACACACACACACACACAGAGAGAGGCACACACACATGTACATCATGTACATTACTTTAAAACAGGGATAGCAGCTTTGCAATGAATTATGAAAAACATTTAGATATAAACTTTCATAAAGATGGCAGCTCATAGTGCATTGCTACTGTGTGTTTATGGGCTGGTTAAATCCAGACCTATCTAGAGGGGTTGCACAGGTCAAATTCCTGAGGAGGAGATTCTCTAGATTAACCTAAAACATGGAAACCCAGCCTTAGGCTTTTATAGCTTTCACTGCACTCAGATCTCCCACTGTTGCTTGGAAACCAAACATAATACATGTTCTTTCCTTCCTTTCTCTCTCCTCTCCGACCTTGGTATTAATATAATTTTTGGGATAAACAGAAGTGGCATTGAACCTGGTCAGGTGAATGGCTTGGTTTAGAGGAAGACAGAAATTCATACAAACAACCCAAGTTCTAGGAAGACACAGAGTGAGAAATGGATAGAAAAGAGCATTTCGCTAAACCTGCAATAACATCTGCTAAATATGTGACCAATCACATTTGATTTGATTTGATCAAAAAAACACACAATGCTCTCCTTGGCGCCAGTCCTTTCTATATTCTCTGTAGTAGTCTTACTTTTCTCCTCAACTCTTCAATATCAGAATCTCCTCTTTAAACCAGGCACGGGTTTCAGCCTTGTGATATGAATGAACCCTAATGCAGTTTTTATTGGTAAAATGTCAGGGAGGTTTGATATCAATTCTGTTTATTTTTAGCTGCTCCCACAAGTGATCTTAAATTAAGATTTAATGTGTATTGCTGAAAGCTTCTGCTAAAGAAAGACGTGAAAGAGGAGAAGAGGGAGAAAGAGAAGGTGTAGAGAGAGGAGAAATAGAGGAGGAGGAGAGGGATAGATGTATTCTATCTGCCTTCACCGCAACTTTTTGAATTGACTACAGAAGTCAGAATTCATGTTTTTTTCTGTCTCTTACTGAACCTCTATATAAAGAGACTACAGTGAGAGCACTCCATCTTCTCGGATACACCCAGTCCACTGAAGCATCACCCTATTGCCCCAAAATGGCTGACATTCCTGTTGACTCCTCTCCTGTGTTTGCTCCAAATGGCAGTGCAGCAGGTCAACCAGTTGCAGCTCAACCCCATCTGATGAAAGGACACTCCATCACACTGCGTGGGTTTAAGTAATTTTGATATTAGTGTGTTACATAATGGGGTTGATCCTAGCCAACAGCTCTGGAGATTTGAAACTTTGAATTGAAAAGTAGTGACTGTTTCTCACTAGATAGAAAATTCCCTTGAATATCACATAAACCATATAAGGTGAAAACAGAGTTGGGTGCTGTGGAATCGGTGAAGGTAACCAGAAGTGGTCTAGTGATAACTGTAACTATGTTTCTACTGGTCAGAGGGAGAAGGCGCTCGGAGTTATACAAATGGAGACAAGCGATGTGAATTGTTTCGCTCTCATGAAAAGGAGTGATTACTGGGGTAGCGGTAAACATGAACGTTGACCAACTGAAGGGGAAGATTCCCGGTGTTTGTGATGCTCGTCGTTTGGTGCGACGCAGACAGAGTGGCGAGAGTCTTTGCCCGACAAAGTGAAGTTATATAAGTTATCCTGTATGAGCTTTTATGCCGAATACATTACCTTGTTACAGGTGTCAAGCTCACGGGCAAGTGGCAGCAGTGTGTAGGAGGGAGGTTCCTAGGTGTGAGAAGTGTGCAGAAGGACATGAGACAAAGGAATGTGTAGCATTGGGGAAAGTAGTGGTATGTGTTCATTGTACGGATGCCCATGGGGCTGGAGATCAGAAATGTCCTGTGCGAGAGAAGCAGGTTGAGGTTTCCAGGGTTAGAGTAGTGCAGAAGTTGTCATATGCTGAGGCAGTAAAGAAAGTAGAGGAAGATGGGTCAAGGGGGAGGAGTGGTGAGAGTAGTAGATATATACCAGAACAGAGGGATAGGACAACAAGTGACATAAGCTTCAATAAGATTGGATTTTTTTGCATTTATAGCCATGGTTATCAACTGTACTGCAGGGATGGAAAGTAAGTTGCAGAAAATTGAGGTTGTGGTGGCAGATGCAGAGAAGCATTTAAGTGTATGAGACTTGGCATCAGAAGAGTTACAAGCTGTGTTGAGTGGTGGTGTCCCATCCTTTCAGGCTTTCAAATGGCAGCCAAACATCGGTTATCATGTCACCAGAATAAGACCCTTGATATTTATTGGAAAGGAGCATCAAGCTCATCACCTTGTACCTTCACCACCCTGTGAAGTTCGTCATAACTTATCTGTAGCCTAATAAACTGCATGCTTTTCGAAGACAACATGTCATCGTGTGACTCCAAGTTTACTCCAATATTTGCGCTTTCAGCTACATTTGTCTCATAATTAATTTTACAGACACAAAAAAATCCCACCTTATCTAGTGTATTTTTTTGAAAATTTTACCAAAACATTTTCTGTTTCCATCAGGTTTGTCAAGCCGTTTCATCCGACAGGTACTTTACTCACATGCAAAGGTTGGATGGAACCTGGTTAGTGACATGCTTGTTGCCTTCATCTATTTTCAGTCCTATGGACTTCACCAAGTGAGATCCTAAGTGAATTTGTCATAATTAAAATGTAATTATTTAAGTTATTACATTTTAATAACATTTAAGCTCAGCATCTCACTTGGTGAAGTCCATAGGACTGAAAATGGATGAATGCAAGAACCATGTGTCTGTCATTACCAAATACAGTCATGGGTGGAATCCCTACAATTCACTTGAAAGGCAGTATTGATTTAACAGTGGAGAATTTGCTGTGTACTAATAGTGGCAGCTGCTCTCATCTATTTACCTGTGTTTTACCTTAGAAATGTGGTTAGGTGTTAATGAAACAAACAGCAAATAGCCTACCATGTACTAACACAAATACTACACAGTGAAGATCGAGATCTTTTGTAATACTCAATTATTACGGTATGAAACATCCAATGTATTAAGTGGGACGAGGTAGTTTATTATTTTAAATGGCAAAACCAAGTATTATATGAAACAGTAGCTAGAATTAAGTCATATTAAAGACCTAAAGCTGATAATAATAATTAGGTTGGTGCTTTATATTTGTTCTACTTCACAGATGTTCAAGTGTGTGAATTGAAAATGTGTTTTTTGCGTATTCCAACTCCCCCTGAGACACTCTCAGAGAGTGGGTCACGGCAAGAGTCTGCCATTATCAACGGAAATTAGGGTTAAGTACCTTGCTCAAGGGCATATCGCAGATTTTCTTCTCAACTTCAACAAGTTGTCTTGGGGGTTCAAACTAGCAACCTTTCAGTTGCTGGCACAACTCTCTAACCACAAGGCTATCTGCTGCCCTCATTTGAGACATGAGGGAGAGAGCAGTGGATTTGAATGGTTTCCAGGGTGGTAAGTAAGATGTTTGTTTATTGAAATGAGATCTGACTTCTCTTCTGCAGTGAAAGCTAAGGGGAAATCCCTCTATGGCACGTGTCAAACTCATTCCACGGAGTGCCGAGTGTGTGTTTTTGATTAATAAATTAAAGTTACTAATTAGTAAGGAACTCCTCTCACCTGGTTGTCTAGGTCTTAATTGAAAAGAAAAACCAAAAAACAGCAGACACTAGGCCCTCCATGGAATGAGCTTGACACCCCTGCTATTTGGCAAGGGGAAACTATACAGACACACACACATGCACACACCCACAAACACACACACACACATTGACATGTATAATTTGCGTCAATGTAATGTATAGATCATTACATTTATCAATGCATTGCATGTATTGTTTGCATTCATTCGTATTTTGAAGGGCTCCTTGAATATCACATATCTTAGTAAACCATATAAGAAGGGCCAGAAGAGTTGTTGGGAAGGGTGTGTGTGTGGTGAAGAGGTAATGGCGGTTTGTGGCTAGCGTTTCCTGTACACATCAGACCACCACTCTCTATTTCTCACTGTGGAAAAGCACCCTGAAAACCACAGCAATTCCCTTTTTAATGAGCATAACACCCCTCATACCAAGACTTTTGTCTCTTTCATTTACATCAAAATCACAAATGGGACCATACCTTTCTTTGTTTGGGGAAAGCCATACTCTTCAAAAAATCCAGTCCCCAAGTCAAATGATCACCTCATTGTCGCATTTCAAAAGCATTTACTATCTATCATATACTCCACTTTGTGTGCAATAAATATTTGATTCTCATTGATCGCATTGTATTTATTCAATTATTGTCTCGCGCTTTTAACCACATATGGTTAAAGTTCAAGTTTTCCCTAAAAGTAAATGACACAGTTGAACTGGACAGTTTTCCTCTAAATATGTTCACTTTCTTGTCTTGTGTGGGTTTTGCTGCTTTACTGGGCACCGTTAACAGAGATATTTGTAAACGAAGACTTCTGAACAACAGAAAGGTACCGTAGGCCACCAAGACATGTTTAGTTTGTAAAGTATAGTAGACAACTTTATCCATCAACCTGCATCTATGGACACTTTCGTAATTACTACAGTAATTTACCAACAGTGTTTGGTTTTTGTGAACGAGCCCCTAAACAATGCACGTATAGTGAATTTCAGCTAGTTAGTAGGAGCTAGTTTAGCATCCCCCTGTGATGTCAGGTTCCCTAAGACCTGTAGTACTATAACCTCTACTGCCAAAGCTTTTGATACGATAGACCATTCCATTCTTGTGGGCCGATTAGGGGTCTTTGGCCTGGTTTGCTAACTACCTCTCTCAAAGAGTGCAGTGTATAAAGTCAGAACATATGCTGTCTCAGCCACTGCCTGTCACCAAGGGTGTACCCCAAGGCTCAATCCTAGGCCCCACAATCTTCTCAATTTACATAAACAACATAGCTCAGTAGCGCAGTAGGAAGCTATCTTATCCATTTATATGCAGATGATACAATCTTATACTCAGCTGGCCCCTCCCCGGATTTTGTGTTAAACGCTCTACAACAAATCTTCCTTAGTGTCCAACAAGTTTTCTCTGCCCTTAACCTTGTTCTGAACACCTCCAAAACAAAGGTCATGTGGTTTGATAAGAAAAATTCCCCTCTACCCACAGGTGTGATTACTACCTCTTTAGGGTTTAGAGCTTGAGGTAGTCACATCATACAAGTACTTGGGAGTATGGCTAGACGGTACACTATCCTTCTCTTCGGACATATCAAAACTGCAAGCTAAAGTTAAATCTAGACTTTCTCTATAGTAATCGCTCCTCTTTCACCCCAGCTGCCAAACTAACCCTGATTCAGATGACCATCCTACCCATGCTAGATCACGGAGACATAATTTATAGATCGGCAGGTAAGGGTGCTCTTGAGCGGCTAGATGTTATTTACAATTCGGCCATCGGATTTTCCACCAAATCTCCTTATCGGACACATCACTGCACTCTATACTCCTCTGTAAACTGGTCATCTTTGTATACCCGTCGCAAGACCCACTGGTTGATGCTTATTAATAAAACCCTCTTAGGCCTCACTCCCCCCTATCTGAGATATCTACTGCAGCCCTCATCCTCCACATACAACACCCGTTCTGCCAGTCACATTCAGTCCTCAACTGGCAGCTTCACCAGTCTTAACGTCAACAGTGAAGAGGCGACTCCGGGATGCTGACCTTCTAGTCAGAGTTGCAAAGAAAAAGCCATATCTCAGACTGGCCAATAAAAAGAAAAGATTATGGGCGAAAGAACACAGACACTGTACAGAGGAAGATAATGCTTTTTCTTTGCAACTCTGCCTAGAAGGTCAGCATCCCGGAGTCGCCTCTTCACTGTTGACGTTGAGACTGGTGTTTTGCGGGTACTATTTAATGAAGCTGCCAGCTGAGGATTTGTGAGGCGTCTGTTTCTCAAACTAGACACTCTAATGTACTTGTCCTCTTGCTCAGTTGTGCACAGGAGCCTCTCACTCCTCTTTCTATTCTGGTTAGAGACAGTTTGTTCTGTGAAGCCAGTAGTACACAACGTTGTACGAGATCTTCAGTTTCTTGGCAATTTCTCACATGGAATAGCCTTCATTTCTCAGAACAAGAATAGACTGACGAGTTTCAGAAGAAAGTTCTTTGTTTCTGGTCATTTTGAGCCTGTAATCAAACCCACAAATGCTGATGCTCCAGATACTCAACTAGTCTAAAGAAGGCCAGTTTTATTGCGTCTTTAATCAGCACAACAGTTTTCAGCTGTACTAACATAATTGCAAAAGGGTTTTCTAATGATCAATTAGCCTTTTAAAATGATAAACTTGGATTAGCTAACACAACGTGCCATTGGAACACAGGAGTGATAGTTACTGATAATGGGCCTCTGTACGCCTATGTAGATATTCCATAAAAAATCAGCCGTTTCCAGCTACAATAGTCATCCAGTACCTTTATCAACCTACCTGGACCTTCTACTGTCGACACGGAACCCCACCGAGCCACCGTGACTGGCCTGCCGACGTAATTGTCCGACGTGGTCTCAACAGGGTTCTCCTCTGCTACGTCGCTGAAGATACATCTGCTAGCTCCGGACTGCTAACACTCTGAACGCCGTGCCATAGAACTGATTCCCCGGCTCACCACTTTGCTTTTTCATCGGATCCTACGCTTGTTCAGCTCCACAGCTGATGCCTGCAGGACTGTTTGGTTATATGGTATTTATTTCTGTTTAACTACCAGGCCTCAGGTCCTGTGTGTAGTACATCACTTTTTCTAACTGACCCTCTTTGTCCATTCACCTCCATTACCCGTCGTTGTCTTAGCTCTCTTAATTAACTGTTATCTTTTATTTTTATTAATTTTTTGCCCTCTTCTTATTTCAATATGCCTTGTCTTTTGTTGTTTAGGTTAGCTATTATTGTTTTATTTCACTGTAGAGCCCCCAGTCCTGCTCAACATGCCTCTGATAGCTCCTTTGTCCCTCCCCCCACACATGCGGAGACCTCATCTGGCTTAACTGGTGTCTCCAGAGATGCAACCTCTCTCTTCATTACCCAACGCCTAGGTTTACCTCCACTGAACTCACATCCTACCATACCCTTGTCTGTACATTATGCCCTTAACCTATTCCACCACGCCCAGAAATCTGCTCCTTTTATTTTATGTAGCCAACGTACTAGACGTCCAGTTCTGAAAGCCCTCAGCCGAATATTGATTCTATTACTCCTCTGTTCCTCTGGTGATGTAGAGGTAAACCCAGGTCCTATAACCCCCAGTACTACACCTATTCCCCAGGCGCTCTCATTTGTTGATTTCTGTAACCGTAAAAGCCTCGGTTTCATGCATGTTAACATTAGAAGCCTCCTCCCTAAGTTTGACTTATTCACTGCTTTAGCACACTCCGCCAACCCGGATGTTCTAGCTGTGTCTGAGTCCTGGCTTAGGAAGGCCACCAAAAATTCGGAAATTTCCATCCCCAACTACAACATTTCCCGTCAAGATAGAACTGCCAAAGGTGGCGGAGTTGCAATCTACTGCAGAGATAACCTGCAGAGTTCTGTCATACTGTCCAGGTCTGTGCCCAAACAGTTTGAGCTTCTACTCTTAAAAATCCACCTTTCCAGAAATAAGTCTCTCACTGTTGCCGCCTGTTACAGACCCCCCTCAGCCCCCAGCTGTGCCCTGGACTCCATATGTGAATTGATTGCCCCACATCTATCTTCAGAGTTTGTACTGTTAGGTGACTTAAACTGGGATATGCTTAACACCTCGGCTGTACTTCAATCTAAGATTGATGCCCTCAATCTCACGCAAATTATCAAGGAACCCACCAGGTACAACCCAAAATCCGTAAACATGGGTACCATTATTGATATCATTCTGACTAACTTGCCCTCCAAATACACCTCCTCTGTTTTCAACCAGGATCTCAGCGATCACTGCCTCATCGCCTGCGTTCGCAATGGGTCAGCGGTCAAACGACCACCCCTTATCACTGTCAAACGCTCCCTAACACACTTTTGTGAGCAGGCCTTTCTATTTGATCTGGCCCAGGTATCCTGGAAGGATATTGACCTCATCCCGTCAATAGAGGATGCCTGGTTGTTCTTTAAAAGTGCTTTCCTCTCCATCCTAAATAAGCATGCCCCTTTCAAAAAACGTAGAACTAAGAATAGATATAGCCCGTGGTTCACCCCAGACTTGACTGCACTAGACCAACACAAAAACATCCTGTGGCGCACTGCATTAGCATCGAACAGCCCCCGCGATATGCAGCTATTCAGGGAAGTCAGGAACAAGTACACACAGTCAGTTAGAAAAGCAAAGGCCAGCTTTTTCAAACAGAAATTTGCTTCCTGTAGTACTAACTCCAAAAAGTTCTGGGACACTGTTAAATCCATGGAGAATAAGAGCACCTCCTCCCAGTTGCCCACTGCATTGAGGCTCGGAAACACTGTTACCAACGATAAATCCACGATTATCGAAAATTTCAATAAGCATTTTGCTACGGCTGGCCATGCTTTCCACCTGGCTACCCCTACCCCGGCCAACAGCTCTGCACCCTCGGCAGCTACTTGCCCAAGCCCCCCCCGCTTCTCCTTCACCCAAATCCAGACGGCTGATGTTCTGAAAGAGCTGCTAAGTCTGGACCCCTACAAATCTGCTGGGCTAGATAATCTGGACCCTCTCTTTCTGAAATTATCAGCCAAAATTGTTGCAACACCTATCACTAGCCTGTTCAACCTCTCTTTCGTATCGTCTGAGATCCCTAGAGATTGGAAGGCTGCCGCGGTCATCCCCCTCTTCAAAGGAGGAGACACCCTAGACCCAAACTGTTATAGACCAATATCCATCCTGCCCTGCCTTTCTAAAGTTTTCGAAAGCCAAGTTAACAAACAGATAACTGACCACTTCGAATCCCACCGTACCTTCTCTGCTATGCAATCTGGTTTCCGAGCTGGTCATGGGTGCACCTCAGCTACGCTCAAGGTACTGAACGACATCATTACCGCCATCGATAAAAGACAGTACTGTGCAGCCGTTTTCATCGACCTGGCCAAGGCTTTCGACTCTGTCAATCACCGCATTCTTATTGACAGACTCAATAGCCTTGGTTTCTCAAGTGACTGCCTTGCCTGGTTCTCTAACTACTTTGCAGACAGAGTTCAGTGTGTCAAATCGGAGGGCCTATTGTCCGATCCTCTGGCAGTCTCTATGGGGGTGCCACAGGGTTCAATTCTTGGGCCAACCCTTTTCTCTATATACATCAACGATGTCGCTCTCGCTGCTGGTGACTCTCTGATCCATCTCTATGCAGATGACACCATTCTGTATACATCTGGCCCCTCTTTGGATACTGTGTTTACTAACCTTCAATCAAGCTTCAATGCCATACAACACTCCTTCCGTGGCCTCCAACTGCTCTTAAACGCTAGTAAAACTAAGTGCATGCTTTTCTATCGTACGCTGCCAGCACCCGCCCACCGGACTATCATCACTACTCTCGACGGATCCGAATTAGAATACGTGGACACCTACAAATACCTAGGCATCTGGTTAGACTATAAACTCAACTTCCAGACTCACATCAACCATCTCCAATCCAAAATTAAATCCAGAATTGGCTTCCTATTTCGCAACAGAGCCTCCTTCACTCATGCTGCCAAACATGCCCTTGTAAAACTGACTATCCTACCGATCCTTGATTTTGGCGATGTCATTTACAAACTAGCCTCCAACACTCTACTTAGCAAATTGGATGTAGTCTATCACAGTGCCATCCGTTTTGTCACCAAAGCCCCATACACTACCCATCACTGCGACCTGTATGCTCTCGTTGGCTGGCCTTCATTATATATTCGTCGCCAAACCCACTGGCTCCAGGTCATCTACAAGTCTTTGTTAGGTAAATCCCCGCCCTATCTCAGCTCACTGGTCACTATAGCAACACCCACCCGTAGCATGCGCTCCAGCAGGTTTATCTCTCTGGTCACCCCCAAAGCCAACACCTCCTTTGGCCGCCATTCCTTCCAGTTCGCTGCTGCCAATGACTGGAACGAATTGCAAAAATCATTGAAGCTAGAGGTTCCTATCTCCCTCAATAACTTTAAGCATCAGTTGTCAAAGCTGCTTATCGATCACTGCACCTGTATATAGCCCTTCTGTATATAGCCCACACTACTACCTCATCCCTATATTTATTTTTGTTTATTTCACTAATCTTGCACTCCAGTATCTCTATTTGCACATCAAAATTTGCACATCCTTCATTCCTGTGTTAATGATGATAATTCTGTAATTTATTTTACCACTATAGTCTATTTATTGTCCTACCTCCTAACCTTACTGCATTTTTGCACTACATTTTGCACTCTGTATATAGATTTTCTATTGTTTTTTTTTTTGTTTTTTTTTTTGACTGTTTGTTTAATGTGTAACTCTGTGTTGTTTTTGTCGCACTGCTTTGCTTTGTCTTGGCCAGGTCGCAGTTGCAAATGAGAACTTGTTCTCAACTGACCTACCTGGTTAAATAAAGGTGAAATAAAAAAAAAATAAAAAAAAATTTACAACATTAACAATGTCTACACTGTATTTCTGATCAATTTGATGTTATTTTAAATGTACAAAAAAATGTAGGGGTAAAAGTGACTAGGCAATCAGGATAGATAATAAACAGCGTAGCAGCAGTGTAAAGGTATGTGAAGAGTGTAAAAGAGTGTGAAAGTGTGTCTATGTGTGTGTTTGGGTCAATGCAAACAGTCAGGGTGGCCATTTGATTAACTGTTCAGCAGTCTTATGGCTTGGGGGGTAGGAGCTGTTCAGGAGCCTTTTGGTGCCAGGCTTGCCATGCGGTAGCAGACAGAACAGTCTATAACCTGGGTGGCTGGAGTCTTTGACAATTTTTAGGGCCTTCCTCTGACACCGCCTGGTATAGAGGTCCTGGATGGCAGGGAGCTTGGCCCCAGTGATGTACTGGGCTGTACGCACTACCCTCTGTAGCCCTTGCTGTTGGATACCAAGCAGTTGCCATACCAAGTGGTGATGCAGCCAGTCAAGATGCAGTCAATGGTGCAAGCTGTTGAAGTCTTTGAGGATCTGAGGGCCCATGCCAAATATTTTCAGTGTCCTGAGGGGGAGAGGCTGTATTCATTTGCATATTAATGAATACTAATTGTTTTATGTCACTTGCACTTCTAGAGGCCTAAACAAAGGCATCCAAACTGGCCATGATTACAGTGCAAAACAGATCAAATGGATATGGGTAAAAGTTTAACCATTAAAGGTACATTTATTTGGTTTTTCCTAAATTCATTACAGTTTAAAATGTTCAACAAGTTCATATTCAATCCATCATTAATATAAAATTACAAATAATAAACAACTCAAACAATAAGCAATCAATTCAAATTAGGCAAACCAAATGGTCATCCAATCAAACAAAAGCTATCAAGAAATGCGGTATGGTACTGTATTCTGAATTACTGGCAGCAATTGGCCAGTAAGCTATTGTAGAGTTTCAGGACAAGGTTAGTAGAATTCCTAAAATACAGTATATTACCGTAATCTGTTGGGATACAGCATTCTTATTCACAGGTGCAACAAATATAGCCTCTTACAAGGCACGCCTTAAAATATGTTAATGAGACAGAGACATGAGACAGAGACTGCAGTGTTTTACTGTGTAAATTACAGAAAGGTCTTTGAGTGTGCTGTAAAACAAATGTATGTTATTTTACTGTGCACTCTACGGTAATCTACTGTATTCAGTTTATACAGTATCATCCTGTTGATTAATATAGTGAGCAACTGATGAAATAAAATAAACTACTAGCAGTGTGGTTAAAAAGATAAGAAGGAAGGTCCTAAAAATGCTTCTCTGTGGCATTACAGGGTAAAATTAATAGTTTTAAAAAACCTGCAACAAGTTTCTAGCCAGAGGGAGGGCATTTTCTTGCTCCCCACGTCACTGCGAATCTCATAGTGTTTGAAATTCATTGTTTTTTATTTTAAATGTTTTAACTTTTGATGATGTCATCGGGTAGAACTTTTTAACTTATGTAGAAATGTGTTGTTTTCACATACAGTATGTAGACAATAGTATTGTGCTAGAGATAATGAAAATTAGGTTGAAAAGTAGTGGAGCTGCCTTTTAAAATTAGAGGTTGCTTTTTGGAAAACCCCATCAGAACAGTGTCTATGCTGTGTCTATGCAAGTATCGTAAATCTCAGAAATCATATTCACCGATTGTTTCGCTACAACTAGTACTATCTGTAAAAGAAGATCTGTCAACATGCATTCTAACCTGTAGAAGCAGACACATGCTATCAACACTATAGTTATGCATGATGGTTTAGTTTGCTGTCAGCCGTAACATTATTCCTTTTAGGGATACACAATGTAAGGGAAAGAGAGGGGGAGAAGAGAGAGAGCAGAGACGAGTGAGAGAAAAGAAGAGTCAGAATGCCAGGGAGAGAGAGAGCGAGAGAGCGAGAGAGAATAAGTGAAAAGGGGAGAGTGAAAGGCTCCCATCATATACCACCCACACATATTCTATCCTCTTCTCCGCCCGCCAGCCAGTCCATTACCTCCATGTAAATGACAGCTCTCTGTGTCTCGCAGTACAGAGAGAAAAACACTGTTACCCTCACAATATAGTGGAGGGCAGAGTAAGTCTTATCATTGTTAAACCCACACAAAGTAGTCCTCTATATCACCCTCCCACTCCCACAGACACAACACTAACAGCTGGGTGGGGGAGGCAGGGGAGGCAGAGAGGATAGAAAGCCCAGTTAGCACCACTGTCAAACCCACATAAATGTCTTCCCAGAGGGGAGCATAAACCTCTCTGCCTATACTGAGACTGCGCCTTTTTTATTTTGGAACTCAGTCGGGGTCTCAACTTACTGTTGAGAGTTACACAAGTAAAATATACAAGGTGCAATTTCAAAATGTGGTGGTGCTTCAGCAGTTTTCCACTTGTTATGTCAGTCACTGACAGTCACTGACAGTCACTCAATTAGCCCATTGCTAGGTAAATGTGTACAATTGCAGAATATTATCTTTGAAACTGCAAAAAGGTCCCTTCACCCCATGGAAAAATAAGTAGAATTGCATAAATTAGTTTTCTCTACACCCCAGTGCAAAATGTGAAGAATTGCAGAAAATAAATTTTAACACATGATGTTTCTCTCAGTTACCAACTGCATACAAAACTAATTGCAGTGAGCATGATATGAAGAAAATGTTCTTCTGAAATGTCTATTTCAGAAGAACAGAATAGCATTGCTCGTCCAAATATTTATATATTCTTAATTGCATTCCTTTACTTTAGATTAATGTGTATTGTTGTGAATTCGTTAGATATTACTTGTTGGATATTACTGCATTGCTGGAGCTAGAAACACAAGCATTTCGCTACACCCGCAATAACATCTGCAAAACACGTGTATGTGACCAATAAAATTTGATTTGATTTGATGTTAGGTCCTGATCTGGCTATGCCAAATGGCTGTGGGTTACACTAGTTAATTTAGCAGACAAGATTTGCTTAGAATTCAGTGGCATTATTTTATAGTATGAAGAATACAATTGAACAAAGCTGAATAAAATAGAAAGGATATTTTCTCCAAACAATGAGGGAGTCCACACATGTGGCAATTCTGTGTTGAGCGGTTAACAAAGAAATAGGTACTCCTATATGCTTAATTTAGAGTTATTATTTTAACTTCAGTCTCCCAGTGTGTCATTGGTCTATGTGTTTTGATTTTTAGTACATTGTAAGGCTGCATGATGCGACTCTAATGATGATTTGAAAAAAGTTGCATGAAAGGCATGAGCTCTGCTTAGATTTTTGCACAGGCTATTCAAACACTACATCAGTCATTCATTCATTCACAATTTGACAAGCACTTGATAATGCTTAGAATCCTCTTTGTGTGGCAGCCAGTGGCAGTTGTGCCCTTCTACCTGAGTGCTGCTTGATCCGGTCTTTCTCACAGGCTACAAGTGAAGACAGACACATTGGGGACGCAACTGCGCGCGTCCTTATCCAATTCCAAGGTGCATATTGAAGATATTGGAAGAACTGTCCACATTTACTTTTCATCAGCCAACAAGATGAGTAAGCCTAACAAAAAGCAAAAGCACTAGCCTATGTCAATCAACTATTCCCCATAGTACAAAGGTTAACCTATTCTATTCTGTGCGAGAAATACGTATTCCAAACATAGTCTGGGACAGTTGTGGGATGCAATAGATCCAAAATTAATACCACTAGCAATAAATAAAAAATATGCAATGTGGCTGGCGCAACAGATCAGAACATTGAGCTTAAAATGTTGATAAACTATTAGGCTATTTCTTCACATTATAAGCGCAGCAATGCACACATGGTAGTAAGCTATAATAATCCATTAGCGGAAATTGATTTATTCTTTTTTATGAAACTCACATGCTGCTTATGTATGCCAGTTAGGCTCTACACCCCTTGTTAAGTGGATTAATGTGTGGACACTTTAGTTGTGATACAAACCTTATTAAAACATATAGGCCTATGGGCTAGGCTACATGAGGTGTGCGACTATGATTAGAAAAAGTTGCAAAAAAAGGCACTGTTTCTTATTCTGGGCATCATTCACAAGTGATAATATTTAATTCACAAGTGATAATATATCATTCACAAGTGATAATATATCATTCACAAGTGATAATATATAATTCACAAGTGATAATATATAATTCACAAGTGATAATATATAATTCACAAGTGATAATATATAATTCACAAGTGACAATATATCATTCACAAGTGATAATATATCATTCACAAGTGATAATATATCATTCACAAGTGATAGGCTAATATTGTTACTCATCAGACTATTCTTGATTTAATCTGGTCTTTACATACACTAAATAATATATGTGTGAAATTTGTTTTGATTTAGAATGGACCATTATCCTGTACCTGTATCGAAACAGGGGCAGCGGGAAAAAATACATGTCATCTCTGCACTTAAATAGCAAATGGAGGACGTTTTTCACAGTGGTTTATTTTCATGCCAGCCAGGTAGGCTATACTCCTGTTGTAAATATAAGCAATGTGCTTAATATTAGGAAAGTTGAAAAATAAATATAGTAGGCATAGCCTATAGAAAGCTATATATCACTCTGTTTTCACATAGCCTATTGAAAGTGTTTGATTCGATTTTCGAATACATTTGCATTGAGCTCAGAGTGATTAGAGGGACAATAGAGTGCTGAGTACCAGGCAGTTAGCAAGTTTGGTAGGCTACTAATGACATCAGCAGCATCAGAGCTTGGAGAAGTCGGTAATACAGTCACCGCAACAGCCCTAATCATTATTAAGTTGTATACTGGTTGTGAAAGGAGGTGTTTTACCTGGTTGTAATCTGACCAGACAACAACCTAAATATCTTTCCCAGGTGACTTAAAAACAGTCTACAACCAGAAAATTATAACTTAACGGTGGGACATCATCATAATCAGCCTGCTTTAGAAAGAGTGTGACAAACACTGCCTCAGGAGCTACAAAACTCTGAGATCCCACACACTTCCCTTCCATAATATTATGGAGCACTGTGGAAACATCAGATAATATTTGGGAGCGGTGGAAAAGACAACGGGCAGGTTATGGACAACATGAATTCCCTCTGACTACGCCCTGTTTGGGTTGCTATGCCCCAGTGAATATAGTTTGGAATTTCGGATTGCAACGTCAACAGGCATATATGTCCTTGCATCCTCCGTAGGAAAGCATATAGTTGCTAATTGACGAGATACTGTATGTCCCTCAGACATCACACCTTTCACAGTGCATGGTTGAGGGATCGATTCTACGTTTTCTTTTAAATGTCATGGATTTCTACATAAATGTCATGGATACATCCTGGCATTACTGTCAACTAACTCAGCTCTCTCTCTCTCTTTCTGGCAGGTATAGTCCAAGACATATTTTGCAGAGGTGAAGATGGCCTGCAGCATACAGATGAGAGACTGCAATTGACAATGAATGATGGACAGAAAAATACTCTTGTGTTTATGACTGTGGGTGTATGTGTGAGGTGGGCTGTGTGTGGGGGTTGACTGGAAACCGCCACTCACACAGCCTCATGGTGTGTGCGTGCACACACACACACACACACACACACCATGAGGCTCGGGGGTGGAGAGAGAGGCAGTGGTGTTGGATCACTCTCACTATGAGAGACAACCTCACTGGAAAGAAAGAAATAGAGAGAGAGAGAGAGAGAGAGAGAGAGAGAGAGAGAGAGAGAGAGAGAGAGAGAGTGAAGAGAGTGAGAGTGAGAGCGAGAGCGAGAGCGAGAGCGGGAGAGAGAGAGAGAGAGAGAGAGATTGAGGGAGGCGGAAGAGACAAGCCAGCGGAGGGAGCAGAGACAAAGCATGCAGCCGGAGGAAGGGAAGTGTGCTCTGCAGCATGTGGACCATGTGCTCAGGTAAGAACAACTCCTAGAAGACATGTCTTTCTGTCCCTGCCACTCTATTTATCTCTGTCTTTATGTCTGTTTCTCTGTCCCTGTCTCTCTTTCTCTATCTGTCTGCATCTCTGTCTCCCAGTGTGTGTCATTAGAAAGGTTAAAAAAAATGGCTCTGTTTCATATTAATCAGATAATTTTATTAGTACCGTTGAGTTGTAAACATTACGCTCCACCTTATCCAAAGTTCAAACTCCACTCCCTCTCCCCTCAATGCATACCCCCGGTTGGAATATATATTACGTCAATTCTTCACTGGAGATTTGTGCATAATGTGAGTATATTAGAAATATAAAATTGCACAGATGTAATATACTGTGAGATTTATCTGCAAATGTCACATTGAAAAAATATATATATTTTCTGAGGGTATCAAGATTTCAATACTGAACTAGAAGTATACAATATGTGTATTGTACTGTGAGTATATCTGTGTTTTACTGGTTTGTACTGGGAGTATATCTGTGTTTAACAGGAAGTATATCTGAGTCTATAGTTTTGTACTGGTGGTACTGTTGTGGAATGTGTGAGACTTGGCCCCAGATCTCTTTGTTCCCTAACTCTTTCTTTCTCTGTGTGGACGCAAGAGAACAGAGGAATAACACACACACACACACACACACACACACACACACACACACAACCTACGCTCACAGAACAACCACATTCGCACACATGCACACACACACACCCCTTCTCTTGTGGAGAACCAGCCGAAACTTCCCTCAGGGGGGAGAGCTATGTGAGGAATGTGATTATCACGTATTTGTGTTTATTTTATCGCAGCGGGTCGCTCACAAAGCAAAGAGTGAACTAGATCAGACAAATGGCTGATGCTGAGTGTGAAACTGTGTGTGTGTGTGTGTGTGTGTGCGTGTGTGTGTGTGTGTGTGTTTGGGTGCTTGTGGGTTAGTGAGGGTATGTTAGGGTAAGGAAGAGAGAATGTCTGCAAACTATTTTAAATAGTTAAACACAAAAGGTATATGCTCAGTTTCTGAAAGACAAATACCTATGCCTTGCACACGCATACTGTTCACCTTTTCTATACACACACACAGACTTACACCCATACATGCACTTACACAGTCACATGTGCACTCAGTCACTGAGAGCCATGCACCCACTCACACCAACACCCATGTAACCACCCACACACTCACATCCACCGACGAGCACGCACCCGCCCACATCCACACACAAACACACGCACGCACACATACACACGCACACGCACACCCAGTCCAGGCGCCTGTCAAACCCAGTGCATTACAGAGTTCTCTAACACACAGCTTCTGAATGGGGGATGATTGTGGGGAATTTCAGCTGAAACGTGAGGACAAAAGCCAGGGGACATTTAAGAGGCTTTAACTACAGATCCATGGGAATCAGGAGGGTACGCATGCACACACACACACACACACACACATTCATTCATTCATTCATTCATGTACACACACACAAACAGGAATTAATATTACAGACACTCACACACAAGGGCGTTATGCACAAAATACGTGAGGATGCCTCCGGCAAAATTCGAACACCTGAAACAGCCATAATCATTATGCCGAAATCTATGTAAAAAATTTTTTATATTTTTCTGCATAGGTTATCTAAGCATACCACTTTACCTGATCTCACTTGGTGAAGTCCATAGGACAAAAAAAAAAAATGCAACAACCATTTCTCTGTCACTAACAAAAACAGTCAGGGATGGTAACTCTACAATTCACTCGACAGGCAAGGCACTCTGGGAAATATTCAAATAAGCACTGTGTTAATAGTACCATAACCCAATCATTTGTATTTTCTAAAGTCAAGCAACCTTGCCAGCAGGCATGCCAGCTAAGATAGTTAGACAAGCTACTCTAACTTGATTGATAGCCTGAAATGGCTTGGTAGCTGGTTATGAGGTTGGGAGATTGGGAACCTATCTAGCTGGCTAGCTAAAGCTAGTTATGAGGTTGGGAGATTGGGAACCTATCTAGCTGGCTAGCTAAAGCCAGCTTAATAGTATTGCTAGGTGGTTAGTATTACAGAGAAACAACAACACACTTTAATTGTATTCAATTATCAAGAAGAAATCAATAGGCTACGTAGCTTGATCAAATTAATTTACAAAACTACCTCCTGCAAGTCCTGCCCATCACCGGCAGCTAAAATGAAATCAAATGCTGTTTATGTCGCTCAACACTCTCCTCCTCCACTGGCGATACTACCGGCAAGCCCTAGAGCAGGGTTTCCCAAACATGGTCCTGGGGCCCCCCCTGGGTGCTACACAGGTGATTCAAATAATCAAAGCTTGATGATGAGTTGGTTATTTGAATCTGCTGTGTAGTGCTAGGGCAAAAAACAAAATGTGCACCCAGGGGGCGCCCCAGGACCGAGTTTGGGAAACCCTGCACTAGAGTATATAGCTTCCTGCCTAGCATAGCTTTGCTCCGTGGTGCACCTTGGAAGGAACCACTTACTAGCAAGAATGGGGGTACTCTTTGCCTGGTGTGTGCCCCTTCCGCAAAATAATGCTAAAATATATTTGTATAGATAATTATGATAAGACATGGGCTTAAAAAAGTTAAGTAATCAATTTATTATTCATTATTTACATTTCAAAAACACTCCTCTGCTCCCACACACACACTCAGAGGTCCAGTGGGGCATTAGGGACTGGTACAGAAGGGGGTTCCAGGGCTGAGGGAAATCAGGGAGGAGACACTATACACACACACCCACACACATAAAGAGATGTAGTGGTCTGGGATAAGAGATGTCGAGAGACTGTTCATGTTGCGTTTTAGTTTGTTAGAGTGATGAATTGTGGAAAAGAGAGAGAGAGAGAGAGAGAGAGAGAGAGAGAGAGAGAGAGAGAGAGAGAAAGAGAGAGAGAGAGAGAGATGGAAAGGGGGACCTACATTCACAGGTAAAGAACAGGGATTGAAGTGAATAATGCTCCCAGCTCCCACCACATGCATTACCGTAATTAACTCCTGGTCTTCTATTCAACTAGAGGACTGTAGCACACTTTGTCTTGAATGGTAATGCCCTCTCTAAGACAGATGCACACATGTGTAGACTACCTTTACACATTTTAATTAATCTCCGACTTGAGATACCTGAGATACACCAGCATAATTAGAAAGTTCACACAAATCAACCATTATATCCAATGCATGATTTATGGCATGTCTTGCCCTTTTAATTACTGCTTATTTTTCCATATGTCAGCTGTCAGTCAAACTGTGCAAAAAGTAAACCGAAACTTAAAGGGATTCTCCAGTACTTTTGTATACTTTTTATCCTGTAGTACTGAAAGTAGCGCCCACAAGCCCAAAATGGTCACATATGTCCACACATGTACGCCATGTTATTGCTCTCTCTCGCTTTGCTTTGTGTGATTATTGTTAGCTGCCACTCAAATGGCGAAGGGCTGAATCTCATTGGCTGGAACTTGAATTGCTAGAGGCTTATTAGTCGCTGAAGTACCAGAACATGTCTAAGTTTAGGTACTCATTCTGAATGGTAAAGTTTAGGTTAAGGATAGGGTTAAAACATAAAAAACAAAACAGGTGCCTAGCGCTGGGATTGAACCCACAATGCTCAGCACCGTAGCTCACAGTTTAAGTAACTACTAGAATGGTAACACGCACTCTTATTGCCCCTAGTGCAGAGGTGTGTCAAACTCATTTGCAAAAAAATAGTCCTCTAGGAATTCTTTATGCTCCCTGACTGTCTAGCTTTTATTTCTATGATTATAAATGAGTTGGACACAGTCAAGAATATAGGCCCATTATCATTTCTACACAGTTTCGATTTGGTTTTAGTCATTTTTAAGTATATTGAGTTTGTCCCCCCTCCCCCAAAAATGTTTTTTTTTTTCAATAAAAAAAACTCAAACCACACGTGGGTCAGATTGGACCCCCCCTTTAGTGGATGGTTGGAAATTGCCATGGAAATGAAATGCCACGTCATGCTATCATTTCAACATTTTAATAGAATTTGGCAGACCCTCTATGAAGAAAAAAAAACATCTTAACAACAGTACCAGTTAATTCCATCAGTAGCAGTTTATCCAAACAAACACAACATGGCTTCTAAAGGACTGGTTAATAGATCTAACCCTGATGTCACAGTCCATTAAAGTCCCCCACACCTTTCCCAATAATACTGGCACAGGGCCTGATGTTTGCACCCATTGATTTTTGAAGGGAATAAGACAGATATGCTATAGCAGGTGTAACTGTAGTCATAGGACTGGTAGATGTCATGATACTAGATGACATGATACTAGTTTCTAATACCAGAGAATTTGACTCGATATTCAGATGAGAAAACAAGTGTTAATTTATTCAGGGGTTTTCACAATATGAATGCAATGCCTCTGATTGACATAGCACAGATCTGATATACTAACAACTGTCACATTTGACTCAAGTGACATCATTTGTGAATTTCCCAAATTACCATCAGATGAACACTCTTACCTTGGGAAATTGAGAGGGTGACAAAAGAGAAAGGGTCAGTGGGAAAAAATAAGTTCAAAGGTAGTTTGGCGAAATGTATGCAAATTGATGTACACCCCCTTACAAGATAAACCCCCCTCCATCATCCTATCAGAGAGAGAGAGAGAGAGGGTGAGGGACGGAGGGAGGGAGGGAGTGAGACAAAGAGAGAGAGAGAAGAGAGAGAGCGTGACCAGTATACTGTAGGTGAAATCCCATTGCAGTTGTTTCCTCACATCTCATGATGGTAAAGCCTCTTGTTATCCTCCACTGTAAAGACATGAACATTACTGCCCAATGGACAATACAGAGATGGAGGAGAGATAGAGAGTGATGGAGGGTGGATGAGGAAGGATGGAGGACCGATGACCGAGAGATGGAGGAGAGATGATGGAGAAGGCGGGAAGGGGAGAGTGTATGCTATAGAAGATAGATGTACACTCTAAAAAGAAAAGGTTCCTGAAGGATCCTTTGATGGTTCCTCAAATAACCTTTTGGGGTTCATTTTCAAAAAATCTAAATATGTAGTAAACTCCCGGCTGAGCCCCAAGTCCAATGGCTATATCCTCTGGCATGTTGATGTTGATGTGTTGATGTCCTCTGCATTCATAGCCAGAATGATTTTGCAGTGGATGGTGATCAAACAGGTTTCCAGTGATATTCATCAGAGGTGTAGGCAGGGTGCACAGTACATTTTAGAGTGATAAATCAATACTTAGAGTTAATTTTAAAACTACCTCAGATAACACATGTTCCCGCTCTACAGAGTGTAACAAGTACTCCGATTAAAGTGTTACATTTTGAGTGTTAATGTAAAATGTTGTAGTGTAAAAAATGTGAGTGCAAAGTACATTACTGTAATGTTCCGAGTAACTTACCACCAGCTTCCTGTAAATTACTGGAAAATGCAGAGCAACAAAACGCTACTGTAATCATGTTAGTATGTTTGTATTTTAATGTAATTACATGGGATTAGTGCAAGCAGGTTGGCTGTTAGGTATTTGTATATTACAGCATATTTTTAAATATTTGGTGTTTTTAATCACTTGCATTTCCAAACATGCTGTGATTACAGGGCAAAACAACATCGCTTAAAATTCTCCCATTCAAGTATTAAAATCTGCTGCCACTTTGATCAGTCCCCTATATATATATATATTACATTAACAGGACACTACTACCACATATCAATACAACTGGTACAGCGTTCTCACTAACAGGTGCGACAAATATAGCCACTTACAAGGCACGCCTTAAAATATGTTAATGGTACAGAGATTCTATCACCGCCCCACAACATTTTCCAACAATGCACTATAATTCACAGTATGCTGCTGTAAATATACAGCAAAACAGGTAATACAGTACTTTACTGTAAAATTGTATTGTAAAATAAATGTTACAGCAGTGTAGAGAAATGCAATTGAGACCACATAATGCATTGCTCTTTACAGTACTGTACTTTAATATAGAATAACTGTCACTAACTGTTAAAGTTTTGCTGTAACTGTACATCAATTTGTAACAGTGAAGGAGAGAGATAGAGAAGATGAATGAGAGAGAAGATGAAGGAGTGAAAGATTGGGAGAGTTGGAGGAAGAGATGGAGAGAGATTTGGGCTAGTATTAAACTCTCTTCTCATTGACATTAGAATGACATTCTGTAATGGGATTAAAAATATACTCCAGACCAATAAATCAATCTAATTCAAGGAACCAAATTTGGTTTCTAAACTAAGAGCAGCAAAAATGTAGACTAGTCATTTATTCTGGAAACCATGAAACTTCATTAGCCTTATCATTTCTGTGTCAAGTCGTGTTATGCATAAGAGTGGACTTTCCTGAAATCGTAGCCTACGTGTCACTACACGCACATGGGTCGCGGCAGGGACGGCCCCGGGTGAAAGGGTTTGGTCATTGAGGTCGGTGGGGGACAAGCCTATTGCCTGGCTGAGGTGAATAGCATGTCTTCCCTTTAGCTTCGCTGGAGCAGTAAACCCAGTGGCATTTCCGACTGATTCGGTATGCACACGGAGAAAAGCCCCGCGGCTATCCAGCGATAAGGGTAGAGGGGAAATTAGTTGAGGGAGTCGCAGATGATTGATGTTAATTAACATAAAGTGCATTCGCGATTGAGAAAGTCAGTCATTTTCTTTATGTATTCGTTTGTTAGAGAAACTCCTTTCAGCCTTCGGTGATGTTTATTTTTTCTGTCGCCTGTTTTTGTAGCAGATAACTGCAGCGTTTCGAGCCCACGGAAGGTGTCTGCAACCCTGGGCTCTCTGCTGCACAGCTGTCGGTGTTTGGAGCAGCAAGGAGCGGAGTAAGGAGCCTCGACCCTGGAGACAGACAACCACAAAGTAAGCAACAGCTGTGAACTCGCCGTCTCATCTTTACATGTTAAAATACACTGTTTATATCATGTTAATTTTATGGATATATTATCGTTTTATTTGTTCTGTTTTTTCACATTAACAATCAACATCACATTTAGGTTTTATATTCATGTTTAGACAAGTGCCATTATTTAGTAATTATTATACATGTAGGCTATCATATTCTGGAGTTTGCATTGTGTGACAAAGACCAAAAAAGCATTGGCAAATTTGTTGGTAAGCATGGCACTGCAACAGTGTGTGGTCTGCTTTGGCAAGAGTATTGTAGACTGTGTGTGTGTGTGTGTGTGTGTGTGTGTGTGTGTGAGCGTTAGTGCTTGCATGAGAGAGAGAGAGAGAGAGAAAGAGAGAGAGAAGAGATCTGAGAGTGTGGTTGGGTGCAGACAGGATCTCTGTGTGTGTTCCCTTCTTTAAATTGAGGGAGGAGGGGTGGTATGCAAGTCAAGCTAGATGTGTGTGTGTGTGTGTGTGTGTGTGTGTGTGTGTGTGTGTGTGTGTGTGTGTGTGTGTGTGTGTGTGTGTGTGTGTGTGTGGAGCGGTGGTTTGCGAGCTGGGCTGGAGGACATTCTTGTGTGTGTTTTGGAATGTGATTACCCTGGGGGAGACCCTGTGACTGAGAGAGAGAGAGAGAGAGAGAGAGAGAGAGAGAGAGAGAGAGAAAGAAAGAGATTGGACGAGAGAGGAAGAGAATGAGAGTGATAGAAGGCAGGAATACATTTATATTTTAGATTCCATTAGTATTTCTACTAGTAATAATAATAATAGTTATCATTGTATCCTTATGACATTTAATTCAAAGAAAAAAGCCTTTCAAGCAACAAAGCAAGCATTCACAATAGGACCAAGGGTTAAATGGCCTTAACCTGTTACAATTAGTTTGCAAACACTGCTATCCGTCTACCATCTGAGTTGAAAAGGATTTTAATATTGAAGTCATACAACAGGGGGCATTTGTGACACACACAACAGTCTCAGACACAATGTGCTCATATACTACAGCAAGAGAGGCTTGTATTGTAACATTTACCAAAGACACGTGATGAAATAACCAATATCAAAACACATAGTGTTATATATAGAATATAATAATTTTTCGAATAAAGATGTTTTATATGTGAATGATTCTTTAAAACATCTTATTGAAGAGTTGTAAAGGCAACAGTTAAGTTTAGTCATATTGAATGGGACATGTAAAACAGTGTATCGTCTTATAAGTGGACAGACGATGAGGTTAGGGTTCTGGTTTGGTTGCTAGTTGTTGGAACTAGATGGGGAACTGGAGCGATAGGGACTGCCGAGAATCGCCCACACACAAATGTTACATATTCTAATGAGCAATCTGTCCGGTCTGAATACCAATACACTTCACACTGCAGGCATTTATTATGCAATGTATTGTGAACATAACCAAGTCTGTTTCAATGTCTGTAAAATTATTCCAGGGATTTTACATCATTATTATTTGTTTGACTTCTCTATCTCCTACATGATTTCACTTTGATGAGAGAGTTAGTGAAAATGAGAACCTAATTAGGATATAATATATCATATAATGCTCTCTTTCAGAACCTCGTCAAGATGACCATGATTGACAAGGTGGAGATGATTGACATTGGTCATCCATCCTTCTACAGGTAATTGGTCTTCTTCTAGCTGTTATAGAGAGTTTATGAAGGAATTACATTTTCCTGTGTGTCTAGGCCCTCCGATGTTGGCTTTCAAATGAAACATCTTGATTGCTAAGAATACAGTGCATTCGGAAAGTATTCAAGCCTCTTGACATTTTCCACATTTTGGTACGTTATAGCCTTATTCTAAAATGGATTTAATGTTTTTTTTCCCCTCATCAATCTACACACAATACCCCATAATGACAAAGCAAAAACTGTTAGACTTTAGACATTTTTGCAAATGTATAAAAAATTTAAAATATCACATTTACATAAGTATTCAGAACCTTTTTCTCAGTACTATGTTGAAGCACCTTTGGCAGCAATTACAGCCTTGAGTCTTCTTGGGTATGACTCACCTGTATTTGGGGAGTTTCTCCCATTCTTCTCTACAGATCCTCTCATGTTCTGTCAGGTTGGATGGGGAGCGTCGCTGCACAGCAATTTTCAGATCTCTCCAGAGATGTTTGATCGGGTTCAAGTCTGAGCTCTGGCTGGGCCACTCAAGGACATTCAGAGATTTTTCCTGAAGCCACTTATGCGCTGAGTTGGCTGTGTGCTTAGGGTCGTTGTCCTGTTGGAAGATGAACCTTCACCACAGTCTGAGGTCCTGAGTGCTCTGGAGCAGGTTTTCATCAAGTATCTCTCTGTACTTTGCTCTGTTCATCTTTCCCTCGATCCTGACTAGTCTTCCAGTCCCTGACGCTGAAAAACATCCCTGCAGCATGACGCTGCCATCACCATGCTTCACCATAGGGATGGTGCCCGGTTTCTTACAGACGTGACGCTTGTCATTCAGGCCAAAGAGTTCAATCTTGTTTCTCATGGTCTGAGAGTCTTTAGGTGCCTTTTGGCAAACTCAATTGCGGCTGTCATGTGCCTTTTACTGAGGAGTGGCTTCCGTCTGGCCACTCTACCATAAAGGTCTGATTGGTGGAGTGCTGCAGAGATGGTTGTCCTTCTGGAAGTTTCTCCCATCTCCACAAAGGAACTCTAGAGCTCTGTCAGTGACAGGGTTCTTGGTCACCTCCCTGACCAAGGCCACTGTGCTCTTCAGGACCTTTAATGCTGCAGACACGCTGCAGACATGTTTTGGTACCCTTCCCCAGATCTGTACTGCCCTGCTTCGGAGCTCTACGAACAATTCCTTCAACCTCATGGCTTGGTTTTTGCTCTGACGTGCACTGTTAACTGTGGGGCCTTATATAAACAGGTATGTGCCTTTCCAAATCATGTCCAATCAATTGAATCCAATCAAATTGTAGAAACATCTCAAGGATGATGGAAACAGGATGCACCTGAGCTCAATTTCGAGTCTCGTAGAAAATACGAGACTCTGTTTTTTATTTTGTATAAATTTGAGAGAAAAAAATCTTAAAACCAGTTTTCGCTTTGTCATTATGGGGTATTGTGTGTAGATTGATGGAAAATATTAATTGAATCAATTTTAGAATAAGGCTGCAATGTAACAAAAAGAGTCAAGGGGTCTGAATTCTTTCCGAATGCACTGTATACCTGTTATTAAGTTTCCATTTTCCTGAAGTGGTGATATCTGTGGAAGTACTGTACCAGTCTAGCTCTCGCCTTATATGTTCAGTTTGACTATAGTCAGACTCTTTGACTGTGACTTTGTGTATCCATTAAGTGAATTAGCTCACCATTTCTAGGGTTTTGGGTCAAGGGTGTTTAATGTCTAATTCGGTCCAAGGATTATATAGTTATTCTAAAATTTCAATTATTACATTTATAAAGCCAGAGGATCATCTTTTCATTCTCTCAGTTCTTTCAATCTTTCGTTCTGTCAATCTATCATTCTTCTCTTCCTCTGCCTTAACATAATACCTCCTACAGTGTGTCTAATCATCAGATCATGAGTCATGACTCTTGATGTCTTTTGAGAGGGACTGGATGCTATTTAGCTCTGGTAATAAGAGCTATCTGAGTGATTTAGCTCCTGTGAGTACATGTCTACCAAGAAGGACAAGAGAGTAATTACACTCTTAGAAAAAAGGTGTTACCTAGAACCTAAAAAGGTGTTTCATTTGAAAAATCCTTTTGGGTTTCATGTAAAGCCCATTCTACAGAGGGTTCAACATGGAACCCAAAAGGGTTCAGCCTGGAACCAAAAAGAGCTCTGGGGACAGCTGAAGAACCTTTTCGGAACCCTTTTTTTGAAGAGTGTATGGTTTGGCTGAATGTAAACTGAATTCAAAAGGCAGAGTGATTCATACAGTATACACACACACACACACACACACACACACACACACACACACACACACACACACACACACACACACACACACACACACACACACAGCCAACACACTCCCCCATGTTTCACCTGCCTCTGCTCAGATGTAAGACACATGACATCATTAAAGGGAGCTCTCAAGCTCAGTGTGAGTTCCTCGTGTGGGTAGACTGTGTGTGTGTGTGTGTGTGTGTGTGTGTGTACGCACAAGCGTGTGTGTGTGTGTCTGTGTGGGAGAGAGAATGAAAACCTTCCAAAGCTCCAGACCCATGGGTCCATGCTCGTTGTATGTGTGCCCTACCGGAGGCTCTCGTACTGGGATATGCTCACATCAGGGTAGCGGCTGGGGCTGAGTGAGCGAGGGAGTGGGAAGAGGTGAGTGAGTGTGAGAGAGAGAGAGAGAGAGCGAGAGAGAGAGAGAGAGAGAGAGAGAGAGAGAGAGAGAGAGAGAGAGAGAGAGAGAGAGAGAGAGAGAGAGACCCACAACATAGAGAGGGTGTTTTTAGGAGGCGTACATGCACGCACACACACACATATACACACACACACAGATTAACAACAAGATGTATCTGTTGTTTTTAAGTCTATAACATTGTACATCTGTTACATACATTTCAGTCTCATTGAAAAGTTAATATATGAAGAGTTTCATTCCAAAATGCTATATATATTGGTAAATTAGCTTTTATTGTTTAAAGACATTTTGAAAGACTATTGAACATGTGGTTGTTCAATGACAGACATTTATTTGTTTAAAATCTAGCACTTGATGGTTTCATTACAGAGAGACAAATATTCATGTAACAAATAAATACATTTTTAATAAAGAAATGTACAAATGAAACATTTGTGACATCAATGTTGTTTTAAAAACAAGAATTGGATGATTGAATACAATAATACATTTGCATTTTACATTTGAGTCAGATTCTCTGATATCACCTGATAGCTAGGTGATACCACCACATATCACAGTCAAATATACAGGATATAAACATTCCATTCCAGCTAAACAATAGATCAAATCTATTAATTCAAAATCTGAGAACAGTAATATTTTACACACACATGAAGGTACCCATAAGCCAAAAACACAACTGTGAAAAAGTGGTAGATATAGCGTTTTTTAAATAAACTCTTCAATATACACATTTGTACATAAAACATAGATACAGTACATATGAAGCAGAGGGTTTCTCACCCTATCTGTCTGCTTTCTCTGTCTTGTCTCCTCTCCTCTCAGACAGTTGGCTGCAGCTCAGACACTCTTGGCAGAATCCTCTCATATTGACTTTACCCTGCCTTCTATATGAGTTCTCTGTGTTCTCCAGGAAATAAATTAACAGAAAGCCCAGTACAGCACTCCCATATGGTCCTCTACTCTGCTCTGACTAGATGTATTACACACACAAACACACACACACACACACACACACACACACACACACACACACACACACACACACACACACACACACACACACACACACACACACACACACACACACACACACACACACACACACACACACACACACACATACATGAAAGCGAACATGTACACACACACACATATACATACCTACAGTCATACATGCACACACACATGTACACACACACAAACACACACACACAACCATTAGTCATCATCTGTAGTAGTGGTCATATGGTGTATAAGTCATAGTAAGGTGGGAGGAACATAACAGAGAAACAGACAGATGCGTTGTCCTACGCAGCTTTAGTCATACTGGATGTGACTGTGTGAAAGAAAGAGGTTTGGACTCAAAACACGCTCTCGCTCCCTAGTGGTCTCTCTGGTGAATTGTATCATAATAAAACGTTTTGCAATGGAAAACCAAAATCAGCGTTACTGGACAAATCCAGGTAGTCCCTCCCTGTTTCAGTCCAATTTCTTCAGCTCCTGAGTGGGGCAGCGGTCTAAGGCACTGCATCTCAGTGATAGAGGCGTCACTGCAGACCCTGGTTCGATCCTGGGCTGTATCACAACCGGCTGTGATTGGGAGTCCCATAGGGCTGCGCACAATTGGCCCAGCATTGTTAGGGGAGGCGGGGGTAGGTTGTCATTGTAAATAAGAATTTGCTCTTAACTGACTTGCTTAGTTAAATATAATTGTTTTAATTATTCCATTTGGTGCCTAATGAACACGACCCTGTATTACATGAGACTAAATGTACTGTGCTGTAAAGTGGCTTTGTTTCAAAAATCATATAGTGATTATGTTGTAGAGGAAAACATTGTGTAATCAGAGATATGAAGGGAGACAGACACAAAGTGGCGCCTGGTCCAGAAGTCCAGTCCTCAGACCCCTCTGTCACATGCTATGGCACAAGCCAGCTGACAATACAAGACAACCTGGAAGTCTGAGGGAGGGAGAGACCCACACACACACACACAGGGACACATACACACACAGCTCCTGGATTCCCCTGAGGGAAACAGGAAGTGAGACGGAGAGAGACAGGCGTGCACCGCAGGAAGTAGACCCTGTGACATTCCGTCTCTGAACAGCTGTGAAAAGAGTCTGTCTCTCTCTCTCTCTCTCTCTCTCTCTCTCTCTCATCCACTTCCCTGCCCTCTCCTCCACCTTTACTACCCCCAATGGATTCATAGTGCTTTCCCAGTGCTTGTACTGTGCATAGTAACCCTTGACCTCAGCTCTTTGTCCAGCTGCTGAGAATGGTACAGTAGGAGACACCCGGAGCATGAGTCCACTAGTCTGGCCAGAGGCAGGGTGTCAGTCCTGGGGGAAGTGGTAGGTAAATGTGGGGTGTGGAGGGTGTGGAGAGGGATAAGGGAAGGTTAGGTATTGAAGGAGAAGTGGGGTAAGGTATGGGTGCGAATGGGGAGAGCGGCTGGAGGAAGAGCAAGAGGAAGCCGTTGGAGGGAGGGGTGTGTGTGACAGAGAGCGAGAGAGAGAGAGAGCAGGAAACCCTGCTTGGTGTGGCGGAGGAGAATGGAATGTTTAAAAAGAACACGCTTCGCCTGCAAATGTCCAGGATGAGGGCGTCTGCTCGTGCCGCTGTGCGTGTGTGTGTGTGTGTGTGTGGGAGGATGTGACACTCTTGTTGGCTTGGCCCCTCACAGGATATACGAGGAGGAGTGTGACCAAACAAAGGATCAGAAAGTGAAGTGTGTGTGTGCATATAGGTAGACTAGAGAGAGAGAGAGAGGAAAACCATGGGTGGAATGGGGCAGTAAAATTGAGAGTGAGTCAGAGAGAGAGAGAGAGTGGTTGAGGAAAAGAAGAAGAGAAAGAGAAGAGGAAGAGAGACGCCATCAGCTGCATTTCTCCTGACACCTTTTTTCTAGGAAGGAAAGAGGAAAAGGAAGAGAGGAGGAAAAGAGAATGAGGAGACTGGACAGGACAGGGCTGGGCTGCAGAAGCAGACTAGCAGGCTCCTTTAAAGGAGGCTCCGTGTTGTCACACACACACCTTAGGGGCTCCACCAAACACCCACATATACACACAAACACACACACACTCTGCCACCTTTAATCAACTTCCCACACAGTGTATAACACCCACAAACACTTCCTCCATCTACAGAGCACCACCCAACACTTACAGAACCACTGTCTTTAAACCTACACATTTAGAATTGGAGAACACCACCCACACACTGTAAACATGTTCCAGTTATGTTTACTGTAAATTACTGTCAGGGCAGTAGCAAGTAGGTTAATGTTAGTGTACAGTAATTTACAGTAGATTTACAGGACCTTTACTGAAACACAAATTTACAGCATATTACACTTGACTACAGCAACATGCTGTTTTTCTAGATTTACAGTGCAGTATTTCTGTTACATGTATTTGATATACAGTTGAAGTCAGAAGTTTACATACACCTTAGCCAAATACATTTCAACTCAATTTTTCACAATTCCTGATATTTAATCCTAGTAAAAATTCCCTGTCATATGTCAGTTAGGATCAAATGTCAGAATTATAGTAGAGATAATTATTTATTTCAGCTTTTATTTCTTTCATCACATTCCCAGTGGGTCAGAAGTTTACATACACTCAATTAGTATTTGGTAGCATTGACTTTAAATTGTTTAACTTGGGTCAAATGTTTCGGGTAGCCTTCCACAAGCTTCCTACAATAAGTTGGGTGAAGTTTGTCCCATTCCTCCTGACAGAACTGGTGTAACTGAGTCAGGCTTGTAGGCCTCCTTGCTCGCACACGCTTTTTCAGTTCTGCCGACAACTTTTTCTATAGGATTGAGGTCAGGGCTTTGTGATGGCCACTTTGTTATCCTTAAGCCGTTTTGCCACAACTTTGGAAGTATGCTTGAGGTCATTGTCCATTTGGAAGACCCATTTAACTTCCTGACTGATGTCTTGAGATGTTGCTTCAATATATCCACATAATTTTCCTTCTTCATGATGCCATCTATTTTGTGAAGTGCACCAGTCCCACCAGTCTCTTGCACTTTTCGCACCAAAGTACATTAATCTCTAGGAGACAGAATGCGTCTCTTTCCTGAGCGGTATGACGGCTGCGTGGTCCCATGGTGTTTATACTTGCGTACTATTGTTTGTACAGATGAACGTGGTACCTTCAGGCGTTTGGAAATTGCTCCCAAGGATGAACCAGACTTGTGGAGGTCTACAATATTTTTTCTGAGGTCTTGGCTGATTTCTTTTGATTTTCCTATGATGTCAAGCAAAGAGGCACTGAGTTTTAAGGTAGGCCTTGAAATACATCCACAGGTACACCTCCAATTGACTCAAATTATGTCAATTAGCCTATCAGAAGCTTCTAAAGCCATGACATCATTTTCTGGAATTTTCCAAGCTGTTTAAAGGCACAATCAACTTAGTGTATGTAAACTTCTGACCCACTGGAATTGTGATATAGTGAATTATAAGTGAAATAATCTGTCTGTAAATAATTGTTGGAAGAATTACTTGTGTCATGAACAAAGTAGATGTCCTAACCGACTTGCCAAAACTATAGTTTGTTAACATGAAATCTGTGGAGTGGTTGAAAAATGAGTTTTAATGACTTCAACCTAAGTGTATGTAAACTTCCGACTTCAACTGTAGGTATTTAGTTTTAATACATATTTAATAACTTGAATTACAATGAATGTATTTTGAAAAAGTTTAATTAGAATATATTATGTATTTTCGAATAAAAATATAAACTTGCAAGTAGCTCGCTTAACTACAACAATATTCTCGGTAACATAATATTTTTTCTTGCTATGACTGTGAAATGTTCTTGTTTATCAACCTTAGTTTAAAGCACTGACTGTAAGTTGCTCTGGAAAAGAGCATCTGCTAAATTACCAAAATGTAAATGTAAAAATAAACACTGGCAAAAAGCTGGGGTTGGTGCTGGGGGCCTTGTCGCAAAGTAAAGGTTTAAGGTCAATTTATTTATCTTTTTCAAAACTCAATGCTGTTAAAATTTCAATAAATAATCTATCTAATTTAAGTTAATTAAATCCAAAGAAAAACAAACAAACAATTACCATAAAAACTAAAACAGTGACTTACTGTCACTCTGATCTGTTCCCTATACACATTAAATCATTGGGGCACTACTACCACATATCAGTTCAGCATTCTCAGTAATGGGTAAAACAAGGTTGTCCACTATCAGCATATCTATTAATTATGGCTATCGAAATGTTAGCTATTAATTTGAGAACCAACAATAATATCAAGGGATTCGAAATCCAGGGCTTACACTGACTATTCATGTGCATTGGATCTCTAAAAACTTGTACATTACCAAGTAGTTTAACAATAAAATAGTCCGACGGTGAAGTGGACAATCTCCAAAATATCGCTATTTTTAAAACAAGCAATAGAAAGCTGGTTGCAATTTCAGTTTAGTCCACCAGAAAAGACAGGACAAATATTAAAACAAACATTATGGTTAAACTCAAATATACTAATTGATACAAAAAATTAACATAATTTTAAAATTAAAACTGTAATATCATAAATAGGACTGGTGGAGTTATGTCACACATGCAGTTAACAAAAACATATGGAAATGTCTACTCTATGCAAAATTACAACCAACTGATTGCAGCATTACTGCAAAAATGGAGGAGGCAAGTGGAAGAGGGGAGAAGGTAAGGAACTTGTCTGTCAGCCCTGCATTAAAAACCAACATTGGCAAAATAAAATTGTGATAAATAAGAAAAGTACACCAGTTTAATTTAATGACCAAAAAATAGACAGGTGTTGCCATACAATTTGCAAAATATTTGGAAGGAGATTTTCGATGTACAGATTCCATGGCATATGGTTTATGAACTGATACACAAAACGACACCGGATTCAAAACGTAGAGTTTGTCAATTTACATTAATATACAACATTCTTGCAACCAATAGAATGTTATTTATATATGGGGGATACAACCATCTCAGCACTGCAGATTTTGCTGCGAAGAGACAGAATCGTTAGATAACTTGTTTTGGTACTGCCCATACAGTATGTAGCTTGTTTTTGGACGCAGGTTCAGGAGTGGTTGCAACATTTACTTGGAGCTAGAAATCAAAACTGGATGGTCTTCAGAAATGGATGGGAGGGGTTGAGGGTAGCTAAAGGCTGGGACTAAAATCAAACAAAGATGACTAATGTAAAACATACTGTCTGTGAAATGTATGTAGTATGTATAAGCTGGAAGTAGAAGCCTAAGTATTGTTGTCCATTAGTTTCTCCAATTAGGGGAGGGCTGGTAGGGTTAGGGGGAAACAATAAAGGAGGAAAATGTAAAATAATATATATTTATAAATAGAAAACATATATGGGGGATTGGAAATTATCTATCTGCAATATTAAAGCTGATCAACCCTTTAAAAAATATCTAACAATAACTAATCAATCCAACTTAAGTTAATCAGAAACAAACAATTACCAAAAAACTAAAAGCATTCATTCAAATAAGTAACATCTGCTAAACATGTGACCAATAACATTTGATTTGATTTGAAATACACATCAAGTTATTAGGGCACTACTACCACACTACCACAAATATAGCCACTTACAAGGCACTCCTCAAAATATGTTAATGAGCCAGAGATTCTTTCCCCACCCACAACATTTTCCCACAATGCACCATAATTCAGGGTATGCTGCTTTAAATATTACAGCAAATCAGGTAATGAAGTGCTTTACTGTAAAATTGTATTGTAAAATACATTTTACAGCAGTGTAGGGAAATGCCATTGAGCCCCCATAATGCATTGCTCTTTACAGTATTGTACTGTAATATACTAGGATTAACAGTAACTAACTGTAGATTTGTTATAGTGCACACAACAAGCTACCCACACCAACTAGACCACCCACAGCACACCAAACACTCCCAATAGATCAATTCCTTTTGCTTTATATACAAGGGTTGAAAATTACTACTACAAGTTGTATTATTATTATAAAGTACTACTACTAGTTCTGGTCTTAAAGTGGTTGTAATGACGTCACCTCAACCAACTTTGCCTTCTGGGATTACTCTTACTACTACACACTACTTATATAATTATTCTACTACAGTAACATAACGTCAGTCATGCGCTGGTCATCCATGACATTCTATGTGTCATGCCTGGCTAAAGGCAAGGTCTCTGTCATCAGTGGGTTAATCAGCTATTCACAGCCCTGGGCTGGCAGGACCCAAAGTGGGCCCAGGGCATGTGCGAGGTGGGTTCACGAGTTATGAGTATACATCTATAATCACACAGTATTTCTTCTTAATTTGGGTCATTGGATGATGATTTGGGTCACGGGAGGACGGTCTATTTCTCATTTGGGTCTCGAGCTGAAAAGGTTTAAGAAACCCTGCTATAGAATATAATACTGCCTGCCTGCCTGCAACTGTGGCCTCATGGGTGGAATGTTACTCATCATTTTATCATTAATACACTTTTTTTTATGTTTCTATGTCAAACAGTTTTGTTATATTTCAAACTCAAAATGTAATACATTTCAACTCTTCATCCAGTACAGGTGTCTTCTTATTTAAAATAACCATGTGTGAGGTGTATACCAACAAACACTCTGTGTGACCCTGATTTAGCCCACTGAGGTAAAGGTTAAAAGAGCAGGGTAGAGAGACCACACACACACACACACACACACACACACACACACACACACACACACACACACACACACACACACACACACACACACACACACACACACACACACACACCCCAGGAGAGCAGTGAGGTAGAATGTAAAACAAGCAGCGCTATCTGAAGAGAGATTAGACGTGAAGTCATGCCTTGGCAGCGTGACTATGACATCACAGCTGCGTCTCTCACGCTCCCAATGTCCCTGGACAAGACGACACCACCGGCCTAATATAGCCATCAACATTGCTGCCAGACAGACACACAACCAGGGACAGGGGGCTAGTCTGGCATGCACTCATTTTGCTGGGGGTTGCGCGCGAGTGTGTGTGTGTGTGTGTGTGTGTGTGTGTGTGTGTGTGTGTGTGTGTGTGTGTGTGTGTGTGTGTGTGTGTGTGTGTGTGTGTGTGTGACGTCTCCATTACATCAGTTGACGCCACAGTCCAGCTGACTGAGACATTCCAACATGGCTGTAAAAGATTCTCAAATTTAGAGATTAGTGTATGTGTGTGAGTGCGTGCGTGGTCATGGGATCATTGTCATCATAGGCTAAAGGTTTCCTCTGTGCTCTGTGATGCCACTAGGTTATTGATCGTGTGTTTTGGCATAATGCTGCTTTCATTGTCAATTACCTGATAGTCTGGGGCTTCTGAAATGTATGGACTTAGTAGATCGCATACAATTCAATAATTATTATTATTATTATTTTTAAATGTAACCTTTATTTAAGGCAAGTCGGTTAAGAACAAATTCTTATTTACAATGACAATAAGACATATTACAGGGGCATTTTCTGTGACGTTTTTAAACATTATTATACTTCTTTATTATAAAGATTAATATGCATGACTTTAAACGTCTGTAATAATATACAAACTAATTTATTTATTTACATTTTTATTTATTGACAATTTAAACTCAGCTGAATGTATTTGTTTGAATCGTCATCACGGAAGTTTGGTTGAATTATATTAATGTTTATCACATATTATTTATTGGTGTGATGAGGGACAGGCAGGGTAAAGGCAAGGGAAAGATTTAATTAATTACCAAATTAAAAACTGAAAATAATTAACATAAATGATACATTAACCATATGAAATAAGTACATTTTCACTCATGACAATTACATTAATTTAAATGTTATTTGTTGATGAGATATCCCTCAAATGCCAATTAGGTACACTGTAAAAACAAGTTTTTAGGAATTGAACACATAACTAAACACTTTTCTGTAACACTTTTTAAACGCGTCAAGGAACATAGAATTTAAATGAAAACACGTCACAGTGTTTAATAAACACCAGAACATATTTATTCACTGTAACACTTTAAACACATGAACACGTTTATTCAGCTCAAGGCGTCTAGGTTTTAAACACTACTCTAGGGTGTAAAGCTGTATTTCCATATTTCCCAGCATGCCTTTTAGAGTGAATATGAGAGGCACCCACCCCGCCAGAGACATGCTTGTTTCATTCCAATGTCTCATTACTGAGCCTTTCACCAAATGATTGTTTATAAATTAAAATGTTTCCTTTCATGACCACTTATCATACATCTACTAAGGTCTTTAGTTAGTCGTGGTCTGAAAAACCAGACCTGCAAGGCACAATTCAATGGTTTGTGAGGTGATTAGTAATTCCTATTACAATTCAGCCAATGGGAGAATACACAATCAACTGGAGTATTTCATCACCCACACCTGCACTCAGAATGATTGCTACAGTAAAATTCAAGAGAACAAGACTAACTAATCCATCTAAACTGGAAAAGCCATCTCAGTAACGGGTGCAATAAATCCAAACCCTTACAGATTAGATTAATTTAGAAAAATGTAAGTTATTTTTTGTTTAGTATAACATCAATTAATCAATCATTGTGTATGAGGGAACTATTCTAAAAATCAACCTGCTACAAAGCATGCTGGGAAATATGATAATGAGGCCACTCCCACATCATTTTCACTGTGAGACAATAGGAAAGTAAACACTAGTGTTTAAAATCTGAACACAAATCGGTGATACAATGTGTTCTCCTGGTTGGAAACTGACTGGAAAAAGCTGACTATCATGTTAAACCTTGCATTATAAACAACATTACACTACTTGTTAATCATTTAGCTTGAGCCCTCTTAAGTTGCAAAAATAATTAAAATATTCTTAGAGCAGTGGTTCACTGGGCAGGTTCTCTCTCCCTCTCTCTCTCTACCTTTTAACGAGGTCAGTCACCCGTTAAAGTGCTGTGTCTTTGGGGCCGGCCGGCAGTATTCCCAGGGTGCTGGGCTGTCGGGGTTCACACCTTTTACTCTTCAGGAATCTATGGAATTCCTAGCTTAATTTCCACTGCGAGGCGGGAGCACAAATTGCCATTGTGTGTGTGTGAGTGTGTGAGTGTGGTGATATGAAAGACCCCGCCTGTGTGTGTTGAAATACATAGTACTACGCCCATACATCCACCCAGAGAGGGAGCAGGGAGTGGACCACAATAGTGACTCACACGCACGCACACACACACAGTTATCAGGGTCATTTCTGACGCTGCTGCTCAGTGATGGTTGGGTATTGCCTTATTGTATTGCATCGCTACAAACGTATTCATCTATTTACATTAGATGACTTTGAATACATCCATTGCTTGACATATAATTTGGGTCATTATTTACCATATTGGTTCTATTGAATATTATGTCAAAATGATTGATTGAGATGTGTAATGCATTTATAGTACAGCTGTAGGATCTTAATTTGAACACTCATTTGTTAATGAGAATTGTTTAAACTTGTAGTTTATTCAAGGTTTAAAAAGGCTTCTAAAGTTAGTAATTTCCACTTTAAAATGTCAGACTTGATTTCCCCTAACGAAAAATGTATCAACCCCTACAAAAAATATCCATTAATTATAATTCTTATAATAATTAACTTTTCGCCTTGCTGCAGGATTATTTTCCTGCTTTAGCAAGATGGCTCAAATTAAGACCCTACATCCTTTATTTATAATGAATTCACTCATCAAATTAGTGTTACATTTTTCTGAATCTGATATATCGCCACATTAATTTCAAAGTCACTGCATATATAAATTAATATTTAATATTTTTATACATTTTAAGCTGTCATTTCTTACCCCAATATTGTAGACTTTTCCAGAGCAAGGATTACATAACTATTTACTAATTTACTTAAATGTACATTTTAAATAATTGTTTTTAAACTCACCTATGGGGAAAAAAAAGTCAGCATGAGTTGTACAAACGTTTCTGTCAACTAGGGTAATCAACAATCCATACAATTGTAATTATTTCAGCAATTCATATACCGTTTTTAAAAATCCATTATACAAATCCATTTTACACAGATTTGTACAGTTTTTGTTAAGAATTTGAACAATTTATTTAGCTGTTTTAGAATTAGTACAGTAAAAATGTACTTACACACCCGAAGCAAACAGACTTTTCTTCTAAGAAAACACATGTTAAGTAAAACATAAACTCTATGAAATATTGTAACACAGCCTATTTAAAACCCTCTTCTACAAAATTAATACTCATCCTACTCAAAATCAGAGGAATATGTTTTTCGCACATTGCAGTTATTACCCCACTATTATGCCTTTCTAGCTAAATAAAGGTTCTAGGGTCCTTTAGCCAGTCATGGCTCTGAGTCATGCTAGCTAAACCACACTAATGCTAGCTAGCTACCAGAGCTGAGCGCCACCCATTGAACACGATGAGAGACATACAGAGAGCAATAGTTTCACAGTGCTGCTGACACATGGCAAGCTGTGATTCATAAACACACCACCACCTCTGTACATTCTGTAGTAACTGGGTTTCCTAGCGCCCCACCCAACCACTATGCATTATAGTAGTAACTGGGTCATAACAATAATTTTATACTGGCAAAATAAAAATCCATCATTTCAAATGTCATATTTTGACATCATTTAAATGTCCTAATGTACCTACTTCAGTCATTTTGATTTCCTACTTCAGTCATTGTCTCCAGTGATAGTATCTCCAGTGATATAACAGTATCTTTATGTGTCTACAGTCTCCAGCTCCATGAACGTGTAAGGTTTTAGTAGCCAGAAAAGCAGTGTGTGTAACAGGTCACTCTATCCTCAATGTGACTCACACTGTCCATTTAAAATAATTATGAATGGACTGTGTCAGCCCCCAGGCGCTTCTCCCACATCCCATATTACTATGACTGGTCTATTTTTGTATCTGTATGTGTGTGTGTTCATGACACATGCACAAGTGTATTGTGTGTGCATGTGCACATATGTGTGTGTGTGTACACAAGCGTAGTAGTCTAACAGAAGACCATAGAGCGTAGTTTGGGTGCAGCTCTCTGATGAGTCACATGCCCTCCTCTGACTAAGAGCCCAACTATGTGATTCTGGGAGAAGGCTCAGCCCCATCCGAACCCTAGCCCAAACCAACCCCTGGGGAAGAGAGGGGTAGGAGGAGGGCAGGGAGGGAAGGGTGTGTTTGTCAGGAGGAAGAGGATAGGAAGGGCTAAAGTAAGGCCAGTAGAGAGGGGGAGGGTCTGAAGGAAAGGAGGGCTGGGCTGGGCGAGGGCGGGATGGCAGGTAGGGTATGGAGAGATGGGGCAGGTAGGGTATGGAGAGATGGGGCAGGTAGGCTATGGAGAGATGGGGCAGGTAGGGTATGGAGAGATGGGGCAGGTAGGGTATGGAGAGATGGGGCAGGTAGGGTATGGAGAGATGGGGCAGGTAGGGTATGGAGAGATGGGGCAGGTAGGGTATGGAGAGATGGGGCAGGTAGGGTATGGAGAGATGGGGCAGGGGTTGAAAGTAAGAAAATTAGGTATAGGTTAAACTAGGGAGTAAGGACAGGTAGAGTGTGGGAGTTGGAAACTTTTAACATTAAAATGGAACGTTTGTAACTTTTAACATTAAAACAGAATGTTTGTAACTTCTAACATTAAAACGACTTTATACAAGAAGTGTCATACTGCACCTGCACTGTTCTGGTCAGGTGTCTCTGTACATCTGCTGATTGGTTGAGCTAGCCAAAAACTCCATGACAACACCGCTTAGCAGCGTGATCAGGGATTTCTATTGGAGTGGCAGTTTCTGAGCCTCTTCATGTACTCTTGGTAACAGTGTAAGGAAAGGTATGGTTGTGAGAAGGTTATATGGAGGTGAGTACTGGCAGATGAATAAGTTCTTAGTCTCTCTGTCGTTCTCTCTACTGGGCATCCAAGCTTCTGTCTTGTACATAGCTCAGCTTCCTATTTCTCAGGTGTCTCAGAGGTGATTGACTGTAAGTCCAGGTACTTTCTCTGTGGTGTAGACTATAGACAGTTAAGCGGGGCCATAGAGATGGGATAGAAGTGAAGGGGTCCAGTGTTGACTATGAGAGACATTTGGGATATACAGAACTTAACCTTCATGACGTCACTGTCTCAAGCAATCATTCATTCAATCGATCAACAAATCAATGTGTACATCTCTCTGTTGATAGCGAGACTAGAATCTGTGGTTCAGCACTGCCTGTCCGTTCCCTTTTTTGGAGACAGGCTTTTCTATAGACGCCCCGACACTTTGGTAGGGGAGTTTCCTGCTTTTAAAGACCCCAGGCACACACACACACACACACACACACACACACACACACACACACACACACACACACACACACACACTCACTCACAGAGACACACACACACACACACACACACACACACACACACACACACACACACACACACAGACACACACACACACACACACACACACACACACACACTCACACACACACACACAGACACACACAGAGACACAGTACACACACACACACACACACACTCACTCACAGAGACACAGACACACACACACACACAGACACACACACACACACACTCACACACACACACACACACACAGAGACACAGTACACTACTGAAGCCCGACATTTCTTTCGTTTCCTATCATCCTCTCTCCTCCCTCCTCCCTTCATTTTTTCTGAATGGGTGTCCTCTCTCTAACCTCTCAATTGAGAGGAGTGTAACCGGACAATGCCCTTCACAGAGATTGGCTCCGCCCCTTTCAGCCAGGCTCATAGACTATAAGAGCACAGAGACTCGGCTCGGAGTGTGTGTAACAGAGTGTGTGTGTGTGTCTGTCTGCGTCAGAGGGGCTGAGGGAGAAGGAGAGCAAGGGGAGCCAGAGAGGGAGAGAAAGAGAGGACAGAGAGAGAGGGACAGAGAGACAGAGAGAGAGAGAGAGGACAGAGAGAGAGGGACACAGAGAGAGAGGGACACAGAGAGAGGGACAGAGAGAGAGAGGACAGAGAGAGAGAGGACAGAGAGAGAGAGAGGGACAGAGGGAGAAAGAGAGTCTTAGTGCTGCGTAACATATGATAGTAGTTTCTCTCGGCAGGGCCGGGCTGTGAGAGCGTGGTCGGCAGCGGCGTCTCGAGTGCGCTGGGAAAGCACCTTTATCCCAGAGGGACTCATACAGAGAGAGAGAGAGAGAGTGAGCGAGTGAGTGTGTGTCGGCTTCAGCACAGCACAGCGCTGTCACTTTAAGCCTGTTACTGATTACACTCTGTAGAATGCAACTGGAGGAGAAAAAAAGACTGACAGAGAAAGAAAGAAAGAAAGAAAGAAAGAAAGAAAGAAAGAAAGAAAGAAAGAAAGAAAGAAAGAAAGAAAGAAAGAAAGAAAGAAAGAAAGAAAGAAAGAAAGAAAGAAAGAAAGAAAGAAAGAAAGAAAGAAAGAAAGATGTAAGGACGGATTCTTTTGAATTTGGTTTAGTTTCCCAGAAACTGTGAAGTTGTTGAAGGGTTAGAGAGACAATTATCGCTCTCTCTCTCTATTCCTAAGAGAAGCAAACTGGAGGGGAACCCCAGATTATCTGATAGAGAGAGAGCGGGGGCAGAGAGAAAGAGGAGGAAGAAGAGGGAAACAGGCAGAGAGACAGACAAATAGAGACAGTGAGAGTCATAGAGAAGGAGAAGGGGACCCTTCAAACCCGGTAAGAGGCTCCCAGCCGTCAGGAGGAAATGCTCCGAGAGGGTAAGTGAAAAAAAAAAAATCTCAGCTAACACTGCTGCTTCTGATGGATATCATATGGTCCACATTAAGGCTGAGAAATCACTCACAGATCCTCCATAGTCAGACCAAACTAGAGGAAAACACGAGGAGCTCTCAAACAAGTTGTTAGAATGAGAATTACAGATTCTTATTGAATAGAAATATGCACTGTATTTAGAAAATGATGACATCTTTGTGACAGAGATCCTTTCTTTAAATGTAAGCCCTGTAAGAATAGGATATGCATCATCTTTTTTGGATTGATAATTTAGCTGAATGCTAAGTGATTCACTTTAATGTGTTAGTGCTGTGCTTTATTAAATGGGGACTACTAGTGACAGTGTTACCTCATAGTTTGTCTATACTAGTCCAATCACTGTTACATAGCTGTTACATAACTGTTACATAGTAATAAAGTATAGCTTTTACATTGTTAGAATGATAAGAATACAGCTGTATGAGAAAGCTATAGCTCTTCTGCAGTCTCCAAATGTGAGTTCCTTAAATTAGCTGTAAATAGTACATGTGATATTGTATAGGGCAAACTGCATATTTTTCATCATTAGGATATCAGTCATATTATGTAGCAGATGTCTATTTTATCTATTCCTTCATTGACTTGTTCTGTTGGGTTGATTCCGTATCTCATAGTTCTCATAGTCAAATATAATTTCCTGTCTACGTATTCCCCCTCAGCCTCTGTCGCACTGTCTCCCCCATAAACTTGGGTAATGGTACAGTCCACTCCTTGTACCAAGTGGCAGAAGGCATAAATGAACTCAGAGCACAAAGGAGAGGGGGGAGGGGGATGTGTTGTAGAAGGGGAAGTGAATGTATACTATATCCTACCACACGCGGAACTCCGTACTGTTTCTTTATGAATGGGCAGTCTGAGTGGACAATCTGATTGGTTGAGAGAAGATAATTTCTGAATGGACAGCAGGGTGCAATCACCAGTGTTTAGAGTAACCTTCTGCGGTTGCCTTGCTCTCCCCCGGTTACCAGCTGTTCTGAAGGTTGTGTGCGTGTGTGTGCGTGTTTGCGTATGTAATTGTGTGCATGTTTTCATATGTGTGTGTGTGTGTGCGCGTGTCTGCGTATGTGTGTCTCCAGGTTTGAATTGCACTTCCCATAGAGTTAGGCACTACTTCTGGTCCTTCTCTCTGGGGTGTGACAGGTCTTAAATGGCATACTAACCTAATTACTTTAGTGCTGCTTATGGAAACAAATGTGAACAATGGCCAACCTAAAATTAGATCTCAAGGCTACCTGCCATAGACATGGGATCCCTCAGAGGGCAGTGTGTGTGTCTGTTTGAGTGTGTGTGTGTGTGTGTGTGTGTGTGTGTGTGCGCGTGACCAAAAGGAATGTGCTCACAGACAGACCCTGCGTGCTAGTCCTCTGCTCCCGCCCACACACTCACACACCCTTTCTCTTTGTTTTACTGCAGTACAATGATATCCACTCCTAGGGCTCCACCTCAGATTACTCTGGTTCCCTCACTCTCCCAGTCCAACTGTCTGGCCAACAGTCACACTCATGCAGTACTTTATTTGGTTGTTTACTGAGCGCAAGTGTGTGTGTGTGTGTGTGTGTGTGTGTGTGTGTGTGTGTGTGTGTGTTTGGATAGTAAAACAAGGAACATTTGTGGGGGCATTTCATAAAAAGGCTAGTTTAGGTTTAGGGGTTAGGTTAAGGGTTAGGGTTAGGGTTATGGTTAGAGTTAGGTTTAGGGTTAGGGGTTTGGGGTTAAGGTTAGGGGTAGATTGAGGGTTAGGGTAAGGGGTTAGGGAAAATAGGATTTTAAATGTGAATCAATTGTTTGGTCCCCAAAAAGGATAGTAAAACAAATGTGTATGTGTGTGTGTGTGTGCAGGTGATAAAAGTCAGCCATAACCTTTGTGAATTGCGTTTCTATCTGCGTATCTGTGCTTAACGTGTCTACGTTTCCAGACTGTGTGATAATCATGCTATTGTCGGTAAGATGAGTCGCCGGTATCTTGATGGTTGAGATAAAATTCTCAGAGGTAGATAATGTTGGAATCTGCCCTCTGTCTAAGTTCCATACCTATGCACTCTTACCTGTCCTAAATCTGGCAGATTAAAATCTTTCCATGGCAAAGTATTTTGGTGGTAAAGATAGGGTTGAATAATGTGAGGTCATCAGTTTACTGTGCAGAGAGGGTTTGGCGGGATCTTTAATCGTGTCACTAGGTGAGGTTCTTCTCACTAGCTGAGGTCAGTTTATATAGCTAGAGCAATCCTATTGAAAACCAGGGTATGTCTTTCCTTTTCGCATGAGCTGACTTTGCTTTGTTTATACAACAATAGAGTCACTCTTACTGGAAGTCTGCCATTCGTATAGAAAGGAATTCAGGCAAAGAGCTTAACTGCATAAATTAGACGTCACAAGAGCTGCTCATTGCATTTGGTTTGATGTCACCACACTCAAGTTCGTGTGTGTGTGTGTGTGTGCTCGAGGGGTGGAGCCTTTCTGAAGGTGTGTGTGTGTACTCAGGTACGATAGGTTCCAACGGTTCCCCACACACCCACCTGGTATTGTGTGTGTCCCTATGCCCATATATGGCCGTAACTTCCCCTACCTGGTGCCTCACTGAGAGTACATTGAATTCCAATAAGTCGGGGTGCCAGAAAGAGACCCTAGAGTGGAAGCACGTCATGAAACAGCAGGATGAATGAGCAAGGCCTGAGATCTGTGTTTGAAGGAGATATGTTTTCTGACTGTAATCAGCTGGAGCTATGATTCACAGGGTACATAAGTCATTAAGATGGGAGCCGGTAATGAGTGTTATAGTGGAACTCTTTATCTACCGTTTACTACACTCCCAAGAGACTGGATACATAGAAAATTGAAAAACTGGGATTTACCTGGCTGATATTGCTACTATGGGATCTCTCATCAATTGTACATTTTTCAACAGAACTAGCTGGAAATGTATGGTGAGATGCCAGTCAGCTATTCAGGTTAGAATTAAGTCAGCTAAAAGTTCATGGAAGGTAGAATATGTATCTGACATTAGAGAGAGTTCACATCCTAAAAGCTGCCTGAAAGTGTGGCTTTTCATCATGTATTATTTTCAATACGTTTTCCACCCATTGGATAACAAACATTACAGCAGGACGATATTTACCCAACAAGGAGATACCGTGATTAACAAAGCAGGACGAGGGCGAGGCTCAGCCATTGCTCTCCAGCTGTGCTGACCCCTGCAAATTCCCCAAATGTGGGAATCTCAACTGGATAATTTATGGTAGCGGGGGACTGTGTTAGTGCTCTCCCCTGTTTAAAAACAAAAAAATAATAATTAGGATTGGTAGGGAAGTGTATGCATGCTGCAATGTCTGTATGGGGCAGTGTAATGCTATGTCTGTATGGGGCAGTGTAATGCTATGTCTGTATGGGGCAGTGTAATGCTATGTCTGTATGGGGCAGTGTAATGCTATGTCTGTATGGTGCAGTGTAATGCTATGGGTACTGTATCTAGAACAATGGGAATATTCTGATTGGGAACATTGTCGTAAATGGGATGGCAGGGACCTTTGACGTTCCATGACCTCTATGTCTCCACTGAACAGGAAATGGTTACCCTCTCTCCTTTTGGACCGTTCCTCAGATTTGGCCGACCCAATCTGACTCTCCTGATCTGGCTCGGCAGAACGTTGGAGCTGATGCTCTGATGGAATTACATTCTAATTGGTGGAAAGTTGGTGCTGAAAGAGGACCAGTTAGTGAGAGTGCTGTAGACTAAGGGTTGGTTATGGATATTGTTCATCTCTCATGGGAATTTAATTGAGTGGAAAAGCAACCTGTGGCTGTCAACTATGGATGAAAAGGGGAGAAATAGAACTCATACTGCCTTGTCTTGGCCTCAAAGCTGATGATAAGCATTAACGAGCATGGTCTGTCCTCCCAACACACACCCACAAGCACACCCAATTACACACCCTACACACACCCCCACACACACGCCCACATACTGTATACTTCAGTAATCGCTAACACCCACACACATCCACACATACATAATACCCAACTGCCACCCAATACAAATACACACACACACACACACACACACACACACACACACACACACACACACACACACACACACACACACACACACACACACACACACACACACACACACACACACACACACACACACACACACACACACACACACACACACACACACACACACACACACAGTGGTGGTCACCCCATGCTTTGAGGCTTGGGCAGGGTAATGAATGAAGTTCCTCTCCTCTTAGTGTGTGTCTGTGTATGTGTATGTGCCTGCACGCATGCGTGCGTGGATGTGGTCAAGCCCAGTCATCTCCCAGGCAGTTAGGAGGAAACCCACATCAACTGAAACACGCGCCACACTCCAGGAATAACCTTACACTTACACACACACACACACACAGCGCTGGTCTCACCCCTTCTTAATCTGCCTATGTTATATATATAGTGTTCTATATAAAATGATGTGCCTTCTACAGCTTGTATTTGGATGCTTGCTGGTTTAAGTGTTTTGTGATTTGCTAACCTACTGTATCTATAACTCAAATGGTATTTTGCTTTTGTCAACGGAGTTTGGACTAGGGTACATCAGTGTGAACAGAAAAGAAGTAGTGTCCCTCTCAGCCGTAAGGCTTTGGGTTTCACTGGAAACAACCATCCATTTACATACACTTGACCACTTCTGATCGGCCACATTGTCAGTGCCCACACACACACACACACACACACACACACACACACACACACACACACACACACACACACACACACACACACACACACACACACACACACACACACACACACACACACACACACACACACAGCATCATCAAAGGATGGAAAGAAGTGGATAAGATAGAGGGATGGAGAAGGACGGAGAGTGGAACATATTGTATCACCTTATCACTGATCATGTAAACTAAGTCTAACTGGTTTAGGTCGGTTACCCTTACACACACACACAAACACAGTCACACAATACTCACGTTTTTAATGTTTTCACTGGGTTTGCAGTATATTCCAGGTTTACTAATCTCGGTTAACCGAGAACTAAAGTCTCTCGTAATTGGTCAGCTGCTCGATTAAGTTCTGGATCCATACATGTTAAGAGAAGAGATGAAGAAATGCTAGAACATGGAGTGGAACCGGAACGAGGAGCTCCACCCTCTCTTTTTGACAGCTACAGGACAAATGTACCCTCCCTCTCTGAAACTCAAAAGATGCTAACATCTGTGAAGTCGTGATTTGTCTGAATAAACCAGTGACGAAAAAACCCAAACACCGGAACTATTGAAACTCGTTATCCTACTCCCTCTTGACAGATTCTACCGCACCGTTATGTTTATGTAGATTACAGGTTTACTGACGCTGTATGTCTTGATCAAGCTATGATCAGATGAAACATGAACCCCTGTCACTGACCTGTTGCATTGTGTGTGTTATAGGTGTCAGAGCAGCACTGTGCAGTCAGCCGCACTGATGACCTTCAACTACCACTAGACATCTGCTATCCTAGCTCTCACATCTGTCTACAGGTAAGAAACTGTATTTCAGCCCTCCTGAAGTCCTATAGCAACAGCTTTACACTGTATTCCTCCTCCAATCAGCAAGCTCTCTGGGGACTGGGCATGCTCATTAGCAGGGTCAGGGTCAAGATAATGTTCTCTTCCTGAATTAAAAAAGAACTGAACAGTGGCACCCTCCTGCTTGCTTGCGCAAGTCATGGATTGATTGATTGACAACAGTTGTGTAGTGCCCTCCCCTCCTCTCTCATTCCTTCCTCTCTCTTTTTATAACCCCCCTCCTCTCTCTCTCTCTCTCTCTCTGTCTGTGTGGAATGTACCGGGTCCTTCTCAATTCATTCATGTGGATCCAGGAAGTGCATTCCTCCCCACAGCCCCAGGCCATGCTCCACCACCCTACCACACATACAGTACATACACCACTGTCCAGTAGTCACTATTGGCCATGCTAAAAAGTACAGAAGTGACAATATCATCAGAAGTGATGAGCAAGTGCATGAGCACACGCCAAAGTTTGTCTCATGCTATACATTTTTTAATTTTTTTAACCTTTATTTAACTAGGCATGTCAGTTAAGAACAAATTCATATTTACAATGACGGCCTACACCTGCTATTGCCTAGTTGATCTAGTGATCTCACTGCCACCATCTCCGACTGATGTGTCACTGGGTGGCAGGTAGCCTAGCAGTTAGAGCGTTGTGCCAGTAACCGAAAGGTTGCTGGTTCGAATACCCAAGCCGACAAGGTGAAAAACCTGTCTGTGTCCTTGAGCAAGGCACTTAACCCTAATTTGCTCCAGGGGCCTGTGTAGCTAGGCTGTCATTGTAAATAAGAATTTGTTCTTAACTGACTTGCCTAGTTAAATAAAAATACTTTCCTCTCTACAGTAGCAATCACCAATGTCAGCCCTGCATCACACACTCAACAACTCTCTCTGTCTTGCTCAGTCAACACTGCAACTCCTACATCAGTATTGACATGGGACTCAAACTCACAGAACACATAGAACTCTCATCACCAGCCAAAACACTCCAGGAGCACACAATTCTAGAAGGAGAAAGGGCTGTATTCTTGGCCACACAGATTGCTATAATCCGAGAGAGAGAGATAACTAATTGTATGACCATATTAGAGACACATATTTCCCTCAGATTACACAGACCCACAAAGAATTTGAAAACAAACTTAATTTTGATAAACTACCATATCTATTGGGTGAAATACCACAGTGTGCAATCACAGCAGCAAGATTTGTGACCTGTTGCCACAAGAAAAGGGCAACCAGTGAAGAACAAACACTGTTGAAATGTTTTTATTCTTTTGGAACTTTAATGTTTAATGTTTACTGTAAATAAAAATATATTGTTTATTTCACTTTTTTTATTATCTATTTCACTTGTTTTGGCAATGTAAACATGTTTCCCATGCTAATAACGCTCTTGAATTGAAATTGAATTGAAAGAAAGAAAGAGAGAGAGAGAGAGAGAGAGAGAGAGAGAGAGAGAGAGAGAGAGAGAGAGCGAGACAGAGAGAGAGAGAGAGCGAGACAGAGAGAGAGAGAGAGAAAGCGAGACAGAGAGAGAGAGAGAGAGAGAGAGAGAGAGAGAGAGAGAGAGAGAGAGAGAGAGAGAGAGAGAGAGAGAGAGAGAGAGAGAGAGAGAGAGAGAGAGAGAGAGAGAGAGAGAGAGAGAGAGAGAGAGAGAGGGAAATTGGAAAGAATTTACAAAAAACTGAGCAAACTAGAATGCTATTTGGCCCTTTATTCTTTTGTGTAATGTTTACTGTTTATTTTGTATTCTTTATTTCACTTTTGTTTATTATCTATTTCACTTGCTTTGGCAATGTAAACATGTGTTTCCCATGCCAATAAAGCCCTTACATTGAAATTGAATTTAGAGAGAGAGAGAGAGAGAGAGAGAGAGAGAGAGAGAGAGAGGAGAGAGAGAGAGAGAGAGAGAGAGAGAGAGAGAGAGACTTTTCATTAATATGGAGAAATTGGAGTCAAGTGAGCATCAGCTGGTTGAGTAGAGTACTAGACTGCTATGTTTGATCAATATGGTCATGAGGCTTTGGGTATGCAGGGACAAAACTGGACAGGGGACAAGAGGGAGAGCCCAGCATATCCCTCCATCCTCCATCTGTCCATTCCTCCCCTCTGTTTCCTTCTTTCCTCCCTCTTTTTGCACAGTATCATTCCTTCTACATCCTTCCACCTCTCCCTCTCCAATTTCTGATCTGCCTCTCCATGTGTTTGTCCATCTCTCAATACCTCCCTCCTCTTTACTCTCCTTCACTCCATTCCTTCCCATGTCCTCTCCTCCTCTTCTTTCCCCACTCCCTGCCTCCCTCCCTCCCTCTCTACTTCGATTAGGTGGTCAAGTTTTCCCTAGAGGAAATTATGTATGATATATACAGTAAATAACTACCATGATAATCTCATACAGATCTGTCCCTTATACGACTTATTTTTTATGGAATTCTGGGAGGGTAAGCTGATCCTAGATCAGTAGTAAAGTTTGTATCTAATGGTTCAGGTTAGGATTTGGAGAGGGTAAGCTGGTTACTGCCTAGAGAAAAGTCCCTAAGAGAGATAGAATGCGAGACCCATAAGTGTGGCATCAGAGCCGCTGTGGAGCTGACATGGCAGTGGCTGCTGCCTCCAGTTGCCCCAGGCCTAATGGGAAAGAATGTCAGGAATCTGAAACTGATAATGCCATGTTTAGAGATAGCCATAGAGAGATAATTCCCATATCCTCCCCTTCTCCTCTCACCCCATTCTCTCTGTCTGTTCTGTCTCTCCCTCGTCACCCATCTCCTCTTCCTTCCCCCCTCTCCTCTCACCCTCTCTCCTGGATCCTTCTCCTCCCTCCCTCCCCCTTCCTTCTCCTCTCTCTTAGTAACTGCAGTCAATGTTACCTCATGATTCCTTACTCTTTCTCTCTCTCTCTCTCTCTCTCTCTCTCTCTCTCTCTCTCTCTCTCTCTCTCTCTCTCTCTCTCTCTAACCAGAATGGACCCAGTGATCATATGAGGAGGAAGACTATGATGAAGGCAATGCAAATTCATCAACGTGGATCCTTTGTCTATATCTGCAGCCCATTCCCTCTAAGCCTGTATTTGCGTGTTGGTCAGTTGCTCAGTAGGCAGTGTAGATCCTGTGTAATTATCAGCAGCTACATCTGGCTACTGGGTCTCTGAACACACGCCACTGCCCACTTCCTACTTCCTGCCTGGTGGTACATCCCATTACCAACTGATTGGCTAATTGCACATTCAATTTCTCTCCGATTGGCTAGTGTGTTGTCATATGGGAGGGTTACATCCTATGACAGCACAGGACGCTTTCTATGCCTATGCTTGTCAGTTGTTATTTTTTCTTTGTGGGATGAATTGGAATTAATTCTTTGGTTTTTTTCTCTCCTCTCAAATATTTTCTCCATCTTCACCGTCCTTGGCAAGATCCATTCAAACTCCTCTTGGTATTCTTCTCTGAATTGTGCTGTTTTCTAAAAGAGGTTGGCTCTCGGCTCATAGAAAAGAGATTGACGCGAGCAGAGAAAAGTGAGCCAGAGTTGAAGGAAATGTCAAACATGTCAGGGCACAATAGCTCAGAGCCTTTAAGAGAGGAGAACATTGTTTAGGATTCGATGCCTGCAGTTTCCCTAGAAATCTGTCTATAGAGAAAATGCAAGATGAAATGTCACATTCTCTCTCTGATTACTATGTCAAAAACAATGTGGGTGTGTGTGGGTGTGTGCGTATGTGTATGTGTGACAGCTGACAAGACATTTTTTGCTTTGGTCCTGGACCTAGCATACAATGTAGATTTCTGTGTGGTTTAAGCTACAGCTACATTGTCTGCTGGGTTTCAGGCGGGCAACGAACGCAGCCTTCAACAGCTGAATGATTCAATAACTAAATTAATCAACTATTCAATAACTCAATGAGGTAAGTTCACATTCATTCTGCCGCTGTGTGTCAAATGTTTCACAATGAAATGTAATATATTTTAATAAACATATATAAAATGATATGGTTGTGCAACTGTTTTTTTCAGTTCATTGTTTTAAGTGTTATTTTATAGTGAAATATCACATTGGGAAAAATATATATTTGGCTTGACAATGCAAATATTCACTTACCTGTACATTTAACTGTACATTTACATGTACAGTTAATTTAACCATGCAAAATAGTCACTTACCTGTTCATTTAACCAGACTGTATATTAAGTAAACTATTATTACCCTCACTTATATCATACACACATTGATATCTATCTATCTATCTATCTATCTATCTATCTATCTATCTATCTATCTACAGTGGGGAGAACAAGTATTTGATACACTGCCGATTTTGCAGGTTTTCCCACTTACAAAGCATGTAGAAGTCTGTAATTTTTATCATAGGTACACTTCAACTGTGAGTGACGGAATCTAAAACAAAAATCCAGAAAATCACATTGTATGATTTTTAAGTAATTAATTTGCATTTTATTGCATGACATAAGTAAATCAGAACTTAATATTTGGTACAGAAACCTTTGTTTGCAATTCGAGAGATCATACGTTTCCTGTAGTTCTTGACCAGGTTTGCACACACTGCAGCAGGGATTTTGGCCCACTCCTCCATACAGATCCTTCAGGTTTCGGGGCTGTCGCTGGGCAATACGGACTTTCAGCTCCCTCCAAAGATTTTCTATTGGGTTCAGGTCTGGAGACTGGCTAGGCCACTCCAGGACCTTGAGATGCTTCTTACGGAGCCACTCCTTAGTTGCCCTGGCTGTGTGTTTCGGGTCGTTGTCTTGCTGGAAGACCCAGCCATGACCCATCTTCAATGCTCTTACTGAGGGAAGGAGGTTGTTGGCCAAGATCTCGCGATACATGGCCCCATCCATCCTCCCCTCAATACGGTGCAGTCGTCCTGTCCCCTTTGCAGAAAAGCATCCCCAAAGAATGATGTTTCCACCTCCATGCTTCACGGTTGGGATGGTGTTCTTGGGGTTGTACTCATCCTTCTTTTTCCTCCAAACACGGCGAGTGGAGTTTAGACCAAAAAGCTCTATTTTTGTCTCATCAGACCACATGACCTTCTCCCATTCCTCCTCTGGATCATCCAGATGGTCATTGGCAAACTTCAGATGGGCCTGGACATGCGCTGGCTTGAGCAGGGGGACCTTGCGTGTTCTGCAGGATTTTAATCCATGACGGCGTAGTGTGTTACTAATGGTTTTCTTTGAGACTGTGGTCCCAGCTCTCTTCAGGTCATTGACCAGGTCCTGCCATGTAGTTCTGGGATGATCCCTCACCTTCCTCATGATCATTGATGCCCCACGAGGTGAGATCTTGCATGGTGCCCCAGACCGAGGGAGATTGACCGTCATCTTGAACTTCTTCCATTTTCTAATAATTGCGCCAACAGTTGTTGCCTTCTCACCAAGCTGCTTGCCTATTGTCCTGTAGCCCATCCCAGCCTCTTGCAGGTCTACAATTTTATCCCTGGTGTCCTTACACAGCTCTCTGGCCTTGGCCATTGTGGAGAGGTTGGAGTCTGTTTGATTGAGTGTGTGGAGAGGTGTCTTTTATACAGGTAACGAGTTCAAACAGGTGCAGTTAATACAGGTAATGAGTGGAGAACAGGAGGGCTTCTTAAACAAAAACTAACAGGTCTGTAAGAGCCGGAATTCTTACTGGTTGGTAGGTGATCAAATACTTATGTCATGCAATAAAATGCAAATTAATTATTTAAAAATCATACAATGTGATTTTCTGGATTTTTGTTTTAGATTCCGTCTCTCACAGTTGATGTGTACCTATGTTAAAAATGACATACCTCTACATGCTTTGTAAGTCTATCTATCAATCAATGACAGCACTGGAGTAGGCAAGAGCACAGACAGAGCTGGGACCAGCTGGACAGAATCTGGATGGAATCTGCAGGGGCAATTTATTTCTCTAGAAATTATTTGTATTTAGAATAAATACCTGTATAAAATGACTCAAAACCAAACATATACTGATACTTAACATGTCTAACTACAGTTGTTTAAATATTCCCTTATGGAAAAAACACATGAATTAGTTAATGTGACAACATGTAAAGCAACATGAGATAACATAAAACTACATGTGACAACATGAGAGCATAATCTCATGTGAAATGAATGTGAAATAAATGTGACAACATGGGGATGCAAAATGTCAACGTGAAAACATGATCTCATGTGAAATAAATGACAATAAAGGGATGCAAAAGTTCAACACGTGATACCATGACACTACACGTGACAACATTTGAGCACATGTGAAAGCCCAGGTGTCAAATGTTATTTAGAATATTTTATTTTAAAAGCATAATTTACATTAATTCAATTCAAACAGTCATGGTCCCCTGCAGGTTTTGTCTAGTTCCCGGTATATTCCAGGGATGTCCCCAAGGACGCTTTCTGAACCTTGTGTTATGGCCCTGTGGAGGCTTTTGTCTAGTTGCGGTAAAAATACAATAAGTTCTGTATTTTTACAGCAAAATTAAGGTGTTAATGGACAGTATACTGCTATATACTGATTACTTGGGACTCAACCTACTTTGGGATTTAAACTCTCAACCTCATGGTAGCTAGCTACCTGAAGTTCCTGCTGCTCCACCAGGTCTATGGACACAATGGAGATTCACTATATACTGTATGTATTTCCAATAATAGATTTCTGCACTTTGACTAAGGTTGCAGTAAAAATGAAGTAAAAATATACAACAACTTGGTGTTATTTTTAGAAAATGACAGTATGCTCCTGTATTCTGATTTCTGTTACTGTAAAATCTTCTGCAATTTTGTACTGTGACCACAATTGTGACTCAGCCTTAAAGATGCACAATGTAGAAATCGCTCCATCATTTCCTGGTTGCTAAAATTCTAATAGTTTGCCTAATTTCAGGTTATGTGACAAAACAAGCAAGTATAGTGTAGAGAAACATTGTACCATCTAAACAGCTGTGAAATATATTTTCTATAAACAAAACATACCTTATTTTCAGCTGTTTGAAGCTGGTGTACAAAACCGAAAGTAAAAGACGGACAAATGAAACTTAAGAACAGGAAGCATAAAAATATCACACATAAAAACAGAACTACCTTTTACTTAGACTTGCTTTCAATGAGAATGACAGATCTATAACATACATTTCTATGTGAATTTGGTTGGGTCGCCCAAAAACTTTAAATGGGATTTGAACTCATAAGCATTTGGTCACTAGCAACCTGAAATGTCTGCACTTTATTTAAAGCTGCACAGAATCAAGTAAATAATGTCTAATTATCACCACCAACATAGCAGTCCTCAAGGAGGCATAACATAGAGTATACATTTACTTCTTGGGGATTTGAACTTGCAACCTCTGGGTTGAGCGCAGTAGATGTTTCTGCAGTGCCACCAGGTTCATATTTGCTTGGAACATACAGTATATTAACACACTCTCAAAAAATAAGGGTATGGTTAGTGTACACTACAGTGTTGTTTCCTGGGTTACAAAAAGCTCAAAGGTACACTTCACAGGTACATACACTACATTATCAAAAGTATGTGGACACCTGCTCGCACATCTCATTCCAGAATTATGGGCATTAATATGGAGTTGTTCCCCCCCTTTGTTGCTGTAACAGCCTCCACTCTTCTGGGAAGGATTTCCACTAGATGTTGGAATATTGCTGCGGGGACTTGCTTCCATTCAGCCACAAGAGCATTAGTGAGGTCAGTTGGCACTAATGGCGTCCAGTCCAATGGCAGCCAGCTTTACACCACTCCAGCTGACACTTGGCATTGCGCATGGTGATTTTAGGCTTGTGTGCGGCTGCTCGACCATGGAAACCCATTTAATGAAGCTCCCGATTGAACAGTTCACAATAACAGCACTTACAGTTGACTGTGACAGCTCTAGCAGGGCAGAAATTTGACTTGTTGGAAAGGTGGCATCTACGACGGTGCCACGTTGAAAGTCACTGAGCTCTTCAGTAAGGCCATTCTACTGCCAATGTTTGTCTATGGAGATTGCATGACTGTGTGCTTGATTGTATACACCTGTCAACAATGGGTATGGCTGAAATAGACAAATCCATTCGTTTGATTGGGTGTCCACATACTTTTGTATAGTGTATTTGAACACACATGGTACAATTTGGTACCTTGTAGGTATTATGGGACAATTTTCTACCCAATATTTTGAATATAGGTACAATCATCACTGTGCTTTGATAGGTGGGGCTAATGTACTGGTGGGGCTCATTGCATATTTGGGGGCGTGGTCAAATAAATGTATATTTGTGCCAACCATCAGTGGAAGTGTTGTAGCAGTTTAAGTGTTTGATGGTTATGACAAAGTAAGCTAAGTGCCTCCTTTGAAATGGTATGTTATTTAAAAGGTGTAAGAGAATGTGTCAGTAATGAATTGTACCGTAAAGAGGTTATTGTGCATTTTCCAGTAACTTAATGGCAACTTGTTGCATACAAAATGTGTAATTTCTAAACTGGAGTAAGTTATTGTAAAACTCATAATAACTTACCTACAGGGCACTTGCTGCCACTAGCAATTCCTGCCAGTCACCTACTGTGCCGTCAATAATTGGCAACCTATCAGAAGATTACAGGCGTGACTTTCAGCTAGATATTTTTGGTCTCCCATGAGAGGTAATGTCATCCCAGTTAATGTGCTCTGTTGTAGTCTGTACATAAATATTTAAACTTGTATATGGTTGGTTTTGCAGCCTTGTTAGATGATGGCTTAAGTGCTTGTGACATCAAAGAGACATAGAATATTTCATTTATAGTTAGTTACCATGTAATATTCACTTTCCTACCAGACAGTGAGGGTGAAATCTTAGTTAGAATAAATGACGGTGAATTTTACAATAACTCCCTTGCAACTACATTATAGTATGATGTACAGTACAGGTGCATCAAAGCTGGGACAGAGAGACTGAAAAACAGCTTCTATCTCAAGGTCATCAGACAGCTAAACAGCCACCACTAGCACATTAGAGGCTGCTGCCTAAAGGCACAGACTAGAAATCAATGGTCACTTTAATAATGTTTATAATGCTTACATATCTGGCATCACTCATCTCATATGTACAGTTGAAGTCGGAAGTTTACATACACCTTTGCCAAATACATTTAAACACAGTTTTTCACAATTCCTGACATTTAATCCTAGTAAAAGTTCCCTGTTTTAGGTCAGTTCGGATAACCACTTTATTTTAAGAATGTGAAATGTCAGAATAATAGTAGAGAATGATTTATTTCAGCTTTTATTTCTTTCATCACATTCACAGTGGGTCAGAAGTTTATATACACTCAATTAGTATTTGGTAGTATGCCATCTATTTTGTGAAGCGCACCTGTCCCTCCTGCAGCACCTCCACAACATGATGCTGCCACCCCCGTGCTTCACGGTTGGGATGGTGTTCTTTGGCTTGCAAGCCTCCCCCTTTTTCCTGCAAACATAACGATGGTCATTGTGGCAAAACAGTTATATTTTTGTTTCATCAGACCAGAGGATATTTCTCCAAAAAGTACGATCTTTGTCCCCATGTGCAGTTGCAATCAGTAGTCTGGCTTTTTTTATGGCGGTTTTGGAGCAGTGGCTTCTTCCTTGCTGAGCGGCCTTTCAGGTTATGTCGATATAGGACTCGTTTTACTGTGGATATAGATACTTTTGTACCTGTTTCCTCCAGCATCTTCACAAGGTCCTTTGCTTTTGTTCTGGGATTGATTCGCGCTTTTCACACCAAAGTACGTTCATCTCTAGGAGACAGAACGCGTTATTTTCTGAGGTCTTGGCTGATTTCTTTTGATTTTCCCATGATGTCGAGCAAAGAGGCACTGAGTTTGAAGGTAGGCCTTGAAATACATCCACAGGTACACCTCCAATTGACTCAAATGATGTCAATTAGCCTATCAGAAGCTTCTAAAGCCATGACATAATTTTCTGGAATTTTCCAAGCTGTTTAAATGCACAGTCAAGTGTATGTAAACTTCTGACCCACTGGAATAGATCAATATATAGGTACTTTATTTCTTTGTCAAGCAGCTACAAAAAAAACACAGGGCAGGTGCAAAATGCCAGAACGAAAATACACAAAAGACAGATACACGATACATGATACATAGAGCGGCAGTAAGAAAAAGTAAAAAAAATACAAGAAGTCTGGAGTGCAAATGACTACGTAAGTTAAGTCCAAGAATTACTTACAATATTGCACGTGATATGATATAACAACTGTACATGAATATGTATATACAGACCTGAATGAATAAATAAGTCCTGAGTGAATGAGTGATTGCAGACCAGAGTTACTCACAGATGGATGCATAATTGTTAAACTAGGTCCTAACACCCCAACAGTTCCAGGTCTATGTTGACGACGGCATGGCACCCCAGTGAGGCATTAAATAGTCTAATAGCCGCCTGCAGGAAGGACCTCCTGTAGCGCTCTCTGGCATACCGTGGTGGGATCAGTCTGTGACTGAAGGTGCACCTCTGCGTCATAACCATGGCATGCAGAGGGTGGGTGATGTTGTCCATGATGGCCAGCAGTTTAGCCAGGATCCATCTCTCCGCCACCTCCTCTAGAGTGTCAAGGCTAATCCCCAGAACAGAACTAGCCTTCCTGATCAGCTTATTTACCCAAGAAGCATCACTGGCATTTATGTTGGCGCCCCAGCACACCACTGCAAAAAAGACTGGTAGAAAGTATGCAGCAGTTTACTGCACACATTGAAGGACCTGAGCCTCCTCAGATTGGCTCTGGCCCTTTTTGTACAGAGCCCCAATGTTACCAGCCCATTCCAGCCTGCAGTCCATATGGACTCCCAGGAACTTGTATGACCCAACCATTTCCACATCCATCCCTTGTATAGGGACTGCAGTCAGTTGGGCCTTGGTTGTCCTGAAGTCCACCACCATCTCCTTTGTTTTGTTGATGTAGAGCTGAAGGTGGTTCTGCTCACACCACAACACAAAGTCATTGATTGCGCTCCTGTACTCCACCTCCTGCCCACCCCTGATGCACCCTACACGTGCGGAGTCATCCGAGAACTTCTATAGATGGCATGTTTCAGAGTTATATCTGAAGTCCGAGGTGTAGAAGGTGAACAGGAAGGGGGACACGACCGTTCCCCTGTGTTGCTCACTGCCCGTTCTGACACAATGTGATATAGTGAATTATAAGTGAAATAATCTGTCTGTAAACAATTGTTGGAAGAATTACTTGTGTCATGCACAAAGTAGATGTCCTAACCAACTTTCCAAAACTATAGTTTCTTAACATGAAATCTGTGGAGTGGTTGAAAAATTATTTTTAATGACTTCAACTTAAGTGTATGTAAACTTCCGACTTCAACTGTATATACTGTATTCTATTCTATCCTTCGATATCTCAGTCATTTAATAATGTTTACATATCTTCCGTTCCGAATCTCATATGTATATACTGTATTCAATACTCTTCTACTGTATCTTAGTCCATGCCGCTCGTCCATATGTATATAGGCTTAATTCATTCCTTACTTAGATTTGTGTGTATTGGGTATATGTTATACTGCAATGTCGGAACTAGAAGCACAAGCATGTCGATACACCCGCATTAACATCTGAAAATGCACAGTAACCAGTGCAGCTCTTGATTGTCACAAGTTCTTACAAAGATTGCAGAACTGACAGTGTCAAAAGAGGTGCTCAACCTTTATCAAAGCCTCAAGGGACCGGCCTTCAAGCTAATGAGCATTCATTCTGACTGCAACATTCTAAAAGGGTAATTAATACATTTCATCTATGCTATCGCAAAAGTAATAATTTGGTTGTATTTATGAAGGCCTTGGTTAACATTAAAATATGATTTGATTTTATTTCAAATAACACAATAGCATTTTCATTAGTTTATGTTACTGTAGGCAAAAAATTCAAGTGTTCAATAGACTGTATTTGTGGAGTGGCTTTGTTACAACTATGAAACAGAAAGCATATGTGTTGGAACACGGTAAGAACTTAAATAAATGTAATAAATACCCCAATCACCGTCCTAACAGTTGACACAATTCTTCGTAACTTTCACTTGACATACTTTGACATACCTTTGCTTGGTTGTAGTGCATAATAGTCTCCGGTTCTTCTTTATTGTGTACCTGTTTTCTAGTCATTCAGAAGGCTGTTGTATAAAACACCTGTCTCCAGATTACATCTTCAGACTAAGGGCATCCATGATAGAGAGGGTGAAGTGTTCATCGATGTATACGGGTAAGAGAGTCTAGCTAGCTACATTTTCAGATATTATATGTTTCTAATTTTGTCAGAAAGTTGTTTTCAATGCAAGTTAAAGCGTACTGTTAGTTAGCTAGCTAACTTTAGCTGGCTGGCACGCTAGCTAAGATTATGTGTATGTATAGTAATAGGATATTATTCATATCTCAGAAATCTATTTGCATTATTATTTATAGCCTAATGTTAGCTATCTAGCTAACATTGAACCTGGTTGGTTAGCTTTAGCTACCTGCAGATTCATGCATGGTAGTAACATTATGAGTTGGGATTCTGGTTCATTGTTAGCTAAACCAAAAAAAACTCCACTATGCAAGTAACCATTTCACTGTACCGTTTACACCTTCTGTATCCTGTGCATGTGCAAATAAACATGCACAGGATACAACATGGAACAACATGGTCTAGTTCATGTTGTTCTTCACATTTACCACAGACGGTAATGTGAAGAACAACATGAACTAGACCGAAGTAAAATTAGGATATAACGTTAGGCCAACGAGACAGTGTCCAAGTTCTAAAATTCTCCGGTAGAATCCCCTGCTTTCATTTCTTCACACTCACAAAAGTTAACTATTTTCTGTGATCAGCTTGTCATTAACTTGTAGATAGTGATATTGTTGTGAATTTATTTCCCTGTAATAATTAATAAAAATGTGCAAAAGTTAAGATTTTGTCAGCTATGATATGGTCATTATTTGAACTGGCTAGACAGCTAACTTTTGGAGGTGGAACTGTGTTAGAACTGTCAAATCCACAAGCGGCTCCCAGCATTATACCTAAAGTGGACATTGCCATTGGCTGCACGGAGCTGCATTAAGAGAAATCCCATGCAGCCTTGTTTTTACAAGGTGGAACACAGGAATGTGATACTTAATCTACATTTTCGGCTGATAGAAATCCATTATTTTCTTTAATTATTTTCAATTTGAGTGTCATTATTTTAGCCTACCCTTTCTCGTTCTGAGCTTCTAATGCAAGAAAGATTAAGATTGTGACAATGGCCACATGAGCAGCCACTCACCAATTTGACAGGTCTAACGCACTTACACCTCCGACATTGAATCTAGGCCTTAACCCCCTATGGTCGATGTCCTCACCCCCGCTGAAATCAAATTAGCATAATTAGCCCTGATTAGCATAATAAAAACATCCCTGTGTTTCAGACATAAGGAAGTGGATAGCGGCAAAAATGTTTAGGTCCCAAGAAACAACTTATCGCTCAGATTTGGTCCTGCCGTACATACCTACACGTACGCTCCGGTCACAAGACGCAGGCCTCCTTATTGTCCCTAGAATTTCAAAGCAAACAGCTGGAGGCAGGGCTTTCTCCTATAGAGCTCCATTTTTATGGAATGGTCTGCCTATCCATGTGAGAGATGCAGACTAGGTCTCAACCTTTAAGTCCTTACTGAAGACTCATGTCTTCAGTAGGTCCTGAAGACATGAGTCTTCTGGTATTCCACGGGAACGGCGGAGAAGTTCTGAGGCTTTGCCCAAGCCCGCGGGAAGACGTCACGGGGCAGGCTGCGCCGACATCAGGCAATGAGCGTGGAGGAACGAGCTCCAACCCTTGATCGAACCCATAGTCCAGTCCACCAGGGGATTGTGTCTCTGGAGCCATGAAAACCCCAACACAATGGGTACCTGAGGGGATTCGATAAGTAGAAACTGGATCGACTCGCTGTGGTTGCCTGACACTCACAGGTTGATAGGAACCGTGTTGTGGGTGACTCTGCCAATAGAAATCCCATCCAGCGCTATGACGTCCATGGGAATGGAGAGGGATTGAGTGGGGATTCCCAACTCTGACACCAGGGTAGCGTCCATAAAACTGTCATCGGCCCCAGAGTCAATGAGTACCCGGAGAGATTTTGGACGGCAGAGGGGTACGAGTAAGACATTCTCTGTAATTCCCACCAGCGTACTCACACCTCCTGATGAGACAGGTCTTTTTACAGGACTGGTAGAAATGTAATGACCTGTAGTCCCACAAGTGTAGACTTCGGGGATTTCCAAGATTGTGCAAAAGTTCTTCCCCGACTGCTCAGTTTGGCCGGGCGGCCAGCTCTAGGAAGAGTCTTGCTGGTTCCAAACTTCTTCCATTTAAGAATGATGGAGGCCACTGTGTACTTGGGGACCTTCAGTGCTTTAGAAATTATTTGGTATCCTTCCCCAGATCTGTGCCTCGACACAATCCTGTCTCGGAACTCTACTGACAATTTCGTCAACCTCATGGCTTGGTTTTTCATGCACTGTCAACTGTGGGATCTTATAAAGACTGATGTGTTCCTTTCCAAATCATGTCCAATCAATAGAATTTACCACAGGTGGACTCCAATCAAGTTGTAGAAACATCTCAAGGATGACCAATGGAAACAGGATGCACCTAAGCTCAATTTCGAGTCTCATAGCAAAGGATCTGAATACTTATGTAAGTAAGGTATTTCTGTTTTTTATTTGTAATACATTTGCAAGAATCTCTAAAAACCTGTTTTCGCTTTGTCATTATGGGGTATTGTGTGTAGATCGATAAAAAATAATTATATTGAATCAATTTTAGAATAAGGCTGTAACGAATGCGCTGTATTTCAGCAAGTTGTGAGTTTTCTGTATAGTTGTCTGATGCTGGTGGGGCATATTATTCTGTTTTAATGTTACTCCTGAATCATAAATATAATCTTATTTTTTTGTGTGTATTTTTTACAATGTTGAGTCCAAAGTGTAGGAATACAGGTGAAATCAGTTACTAAGACAGACATTGTGGTGTAGCAAGAAAATCGGAATGCCGTGAACCAATGGGTTGTGAGTTCATAATCCCAGGTAAGGACATAATAATAATTACTACACAATGTAGTCATATATCGTAGCATGCCAAATATGTAAGTTGAAAACGCTGTATGTTAAAAGCACTGTCTGTGTATCATAACAACTTTTTTTTGTTTGCAGGGCATCACCTGTGAAATCTCATGTGAAAATTTGAATCCACATGTGAAAGGTTATGTGAACTATTATCAGATGAATTGTTCCAAAAACACATGGTTTCACATGTGAAAATCTACATATGAAACTTCACGCAAAATATCATCACATGTTAAATGTTCCAAAAACACATGGTTTCACGTGATTGCACATGTGAAACTCCACATAGCCACATGTGAAGTGTTCCAACGTGGAAATGTCACGGGAAATCATGTGGTTTTTCCATAAGGGTTGTCTTTGCCGACTCTGGCTGTCCTTCGTCCTATCCTACATGGTATGGAGAGAGAGAAAGAGAAACACACATAAACACACCTTAGAGCACAATGTTGACTGGTTGTCAGGCTGCAGGCATCAGGCTCCTTATTAACAGGCTAGGGCTCTCTACCCTAGTACACACACACACACACACACACACTCAATGTCACATTAATACAGAAATGCCAGTGGTATCCACAATGTCCCTTATCCTCATCATCCATCTGTGCGCCTGGGGATATACACGCACATGGACGTAAACGCACACACACTTGTGCATGGACACAAACTGTGCATGGTTTATCTATATGATTCCAGAGGCGTCTTACCCAGCTTCTATCCAAACACACACACATACAGTACACAGAGTTGTGCACACACACATGCACACGTGTCATGCACACACAAACAAACACAAACAGATTTATCTATAGGGGCCCAGAAAGATCCAACCACCAGTTGTGCAGACTTCACACAGCAATCCAAAGTGATGAATCAGATATTAGATCAGATGAATTACTGAGCACACACACGCTGAGCAGGACTGATCTCCTCACTCCTTTCTGCAGGCTATGATCCTTCTTATTCCAAATTCATCAGGGGCCTCTCTCTGCACACACACCTGGCAACCCATATATAACAGAACACAGAGAGAGAGAGAGAGAGAGAGAGAGAGAGAGAGAGAGAGAGAGAGAGAGAGAGATCACACGGACGCGCACGCATGCACACACACACGCACACACACACGCACACACACCCACGATGTGGGACAACATACAGACAGACCATATGACCATTGTGACAATGCACTGGACCTGAACCAAACTTGTGTGACAATGTACCACTGACCTCTACTAATCAATTGTGAAAAGGGCAAACTGTAAGAACTAACTATCTGACTGCATAGTATATTATGAGTACTCTGTAATGCTCTGTAATTATTTGTAATGATGCATAATGCGAAGGATGTGGGGCGCTAAATTGTTCCTTTGATAAGTTAAAGACTGATGACATCAGAGTGGTTCCTGGAGGGCAATTAGAAGCTTGTCAGGGCACCATCACTATGCAAAGCAACGGGACCTCAGAGTGATGTAACTGCAACCTACAGTAACCTCCTGAGAGGGAAAGCGAGAGAGAGAGGAAGTAGGAATTAAAGAGAGAGAGCCTGACTTACAGTATAGTACAGACAGACAGATGGACAGACGGACAGACGGACAGACGGAGGGTTTAGACCAGGCCTGGCCAACCCGTGGCTCCCGAGCCGCATGCGGCTCTTTGCCTGGTTTCATGCGGCTCTTACATTCATATCAAAGTGTGTTTGCGTTTGTCAACAAACTGACGCTGTTCAAGACACATATTCAAAAGGGAGATTTAGCGCATTTTCACTAGAGCCGCCCTGAATAAGCAAACAGCCAGATATGCAACACTGGTTGAAAACCTACACGAAAGGTTTGTGACCCGGTTTCGTGATCTACAACTGAAAAGGCCACAGATCACGTTCCTCATCGACCCTTTTAATGCGGAGACGGACTGTTTGAAATCTCCGCTAGTCACAGATGAAGCTGCGGCTGAGTTGGAGATGATGGATCTTTGTGAGGAGGAGCAACTGAAACCTGCTTTAAGGGAAGGGACCATTGAGTTCTGGAAAAGTGTGCCAATGGAAAAATACCCCAATGTCAAACGGGCTGCGCTCAAGATACTGTCAATGTTTGGTTCAACATATGTCTGCGAGTCTCTTTTTTCTACCCTGAAACATGTGAAATGAATGCATCGATCTGTTCTGACTGACATACATGTAAAATAATTGCTTCGAGTGGCAACAACGGATTACAAGCCAGATTTGAAGAGTATTGTTCAAGGCAAGGAATGCCAGAAGTCCCACTAAGCAAAATGAATAGTAAGAGAAAAACGCTATTATAAATTGTTATGTTTTTGTTAGTGCTCTTGGTTGAACTGAGAGTTTGTGTGTGAAACATTGCACACAATATTCATTGTTGAAAATGACTGACCTGTGGTCTTAGTACTGTAGAGGTGTGTGTGTGAGAGAGAGAGGAAGGGATGGGGGATGTTCATGTGTCCCCGTATGTATGATGTGGCTCTTTGCAGTAACATACTAAGAAATGTGTCTCTTAGTCTCTGACTGGTTGGCCACGCCTGGTTTAGACGATCGACACAGCACACGTTCATAACACTTCACAAACAACAGTGAGTAAGTAAGTACAGTAAGTAGGCCTTGTCCGAGCCAGAACGGCACAAACAGGCTGGAGTTCAAAGGTCAAGGAATGAAAGGGCCATCACTGACATCATCGTCAGAACTGTGATGTGAGAGGTTTGTGTCGCCATGGCCACTCTCACGTCATTCCTACTATAAGTAAACACTACTTCACCACTCCTTCCCTCTCTGTATCTCTGTTTTCTTTCATTTCTGTTGATAATTTCAAAACACTGCATGTACACTCCTCAATGATACATTAGAGGCATGGGGAAACTCTCTCTCTCTCCATCAGTTCAAATAAGCTTTATTGGCTATCACATTCTCTCTCTCTTTCTCTCTCTCTCTTTCTCTCTCTATCTTCATCAGTCATTCGTCTCGAGTTGTGATGGTGTGTGTGTCCTCTAGAGGGGGTTTCCCCAGGAACAGTGTAGCAGATAAGAGGAGATTGATATACTGTTATAACAGGTGACGTAAGGAGGTCATAGACAGACGTAGGGATGTCAGAAGCATATATTTATCACCTCCACCCCTGACCTGACAAACCTAGTTCCATGGAGGGTGATGAAACTTTAAAAGCAACAGTCTGTAAGATGTCCATTCATTTTAGATGATGGAAAATTCATTGGTTTTCCTATAAAACACATTAAAGGCAATATCAACAGCCTGACCTTGCACTTTGTAATTTTTGGTAATCTGAGTGATGGGACTGTCTATCTGCTGTTGGGCTGAAACACAAACTCCAGATTGTGGCTTTAATGTCCTTGGACAGTGGAACTTTCTGAATGGGGATATCAGTCCTCTGTATTACCTCTGCTGTGGTCCCATGTCAATGTGTCGTCCAGTTCAATCAGCCTCATGTCACACAGAGGAGACATAAGGCTATGGAAACCAACCAATAATATTATATTGGTAGTAAACTTCCAACTAAAAGTACATTGACCCTAAACGATTGAATTTTTTAATACCAAAGTGACTCAGATTGTATTTATTTCACAACAGAACTGGTGCGCATTAACCATAACTGTGGAACAAAACATGTGGATTTCACTGCAACCAACTTGAATGGTGAATAACCAAACATTAATAGTATGACTAAACTTTGGGAACTGGATGTTCTAATCTAGCTCATATAACACCAGACAATGTTGTAACATTGTTACATCAGTGTTCCCGGTTTCACCACGCTTCACCAGGACTGCTAGTGTTGGGAATAATAGCAGATCTCAACATGTCTGTATGTGTGCATGCGTGGTAATATTTCAACTTACTAGACCCAGTGTGAGTCACCAGGGAGAGCTCCTAATACATCCCTCTCTCTCTCTTTCTCCCTCTCTCTCTTTTCTTCTGTCCCTTCCCCCCTCTCTATTTACCTCCACGACCTGAATGGAATAAGTCAGTCATGCGTGTTGATGACTGCGTCAACTTTAGCTCACCGATATTCCACAAAAAATACCTGTCTTTCCATTGGTCACATCCAGCTATGCTGTGTGGCGCTGGAAATGGCGGTAGTATAATGTCACCGACCCCTAGTGACCTCTGGGGTATGTCACTAGGGGTCAAGGGTCAGAGGTAAACTATCCAACAGACGCATTGCTAAGATGACGTATGTTTTTAGACTACGCTGTCACTGTCCTGTGATGTGGTTTGGGTCTCTATCTTTAAGCAGGCCGGTAGGCTACACACCTTTGGAGTGTGTCTGTCGGATTGTTGGGGGAATAGTTCACCTCTGAACCTTGACCCAAATTGTATTTGACAGGGGTCTATGACATCATCCATAGTCTCCAGCACCACACAGCAACTGTTGCATAGCTTGATGAAAAGTTAAGCCTTGAGAACTGACGGAACTATGGGATCAACAGAACAAGTTCCAGCTAACTGTTTTGAAAGAAAAAATGTGTAACATCATATTCAACCTTAACCTCAATAAGGGTTCAAATGGCCGCTTATACAGGCCCACCACGAAGCGGTTCTGTAGAATTTCCACTCAACACATGCTAACTCTTTAAGTTTCCGTGAAAGGAAAACCCTGACAAAACATGCAGAACATGTCACAGAGAGAAATATCTGACCTCACAAACCCACACCAGCAGAGAGGGAGAGGGACAGTTGAGTAATACTGAGAGTAGGGGGAGGAGGGCAGAGGGACATGGAGGACAGAGAGAGTGGGAGACGGAGAGATGGGGGGAGAAAGAGTAAGAGAGAAAGAGAGATGGTATGTTGGAAATTAAGAGCACATGACAGGGGGCTATGGTGCTTGTTAGCTCGTTTAGTCATGATTTGAATGTGGTGTTTGCGTGTGTGTGTATGCGTTTGTCTGTACATATGTGTGTGTGAACCCTCAGGACTGCTGAGAGCATGGATTATCTACTAACATTACTGAGTACCTGGCAGCTAACATGCCTGGTACATAACAACCTTATTTGGCCCTTAATGGAGGAAACATTGGTTAGAGAGTGCTGTACTGCTACAGATGTAGGATCTTAATTTGATCAACCAGTTGCAGGATAACTTCCTTGTAATGCAGGAAATTCTAAACTTGTAGTGTATTTGAGGTTCAAAAAAGCTTTTGAAGTTTGTAATTTCCACTTTGAAATTTCAGATTTGATTTTCCCTTATGAAAAATGGTTTAACCCCAACAAAAATGTCCATGAATTATAAACCACATAACAATTCACATTTCCTGTTGCTGCAGGATAATTTTCCTGCGGTAGCAAACCGACTACAATTAAGATCTGTACATGACCAGATCCCTGAATCCCTGAATGGATATCTCTGTTACATCTCCTATAGGACTCTGGTACTGTAGAGGTTGACAGCTCTATAGCTCTATAGCCATCATTTCCACTCTCCCTCTATCCCTTTCATTCTCACTTTCTCTGTCTTTTTCTCCTCCCCTCTGTATTTTTCTCTGTCTCTCTCTATCTGTCTCTCTCTCTCTGTCTCTCTCTGTCTGTCTCTCTCTCTCTGCGGCTTTAGAGACAATCTGGAGTTTGGAATTAGTGTGTCTCCTAGCAACAGTCCAGCTATACAACATGGTTTTCTATGTGGAAGAGAAAGAGTGAGTGTGTATGTGTGTGTGCGCGTGTGTGTGTGTGTGAGTGTGTGTGTGTGCGAGGTGTGACTGTGTGTGTGTGTGTGGTGTGTGTGTGTGTGTGTAGTAATCAGCTGAGCACTCTTTTTCCACTGGGGAGGACAATCTCATGTGGAAAACCTGTTCCACACCACGCGTCTCTCTCTGTCTCGCTCTCTCTTTCACACTCACACACACACACACACACACACACACACACACACACACACACACACACACACACACACACACACACACACACACACACACACACACACACACACACACACACACACACACACACACCCTACACACACTTTTCCCATTCACAGCAGACAGTACTTCCTCCTAGAGTAGAGTTGATGTTATGTAACTGAACTGAGAGTGAATGGAAACTAGTAAGCTGCTGTATGTTTTTTTTATAGGGGAGTCAGAGACCCTGAGACTGACCCACAGCCCTGGGAGAAACAATCAGTCAGTGGGTGAAAGGGTAGGTGGGGTAAGATGGTGAAAGGGTGAGAGCGGTGAGGAGGTCAGTGGGTGAGAGGTGATATGGGGTGAGGGGTGACAAATGGGTTAGTTATTAAATTAAATTCCATTCAATTCAATTGTACTTAGAGTCTTGAATGTCACAGTTGTTATAAAGGGAACCAAAACAGCTGACGGCTCTGGAAACTAAAGGGTTAACCTGCAGACTGAAACCTGAGAACTGACATAGGAAACAGAGAGAGAGCGAGAGCGAGAGCGAGGAACAGAGGAAGTGGGGATTGGGGATTTCTGTGGATTGAAGAAAAGAGGAAGAATCGCTCCCTCACTCTGAGGAAGATCCTGGGCTGTCCCTCTGCTATTCTGACTGACAGAACACCCTCTCTCTCTCTGTCTCTCTCCATCCCTCCCTCCTCCTGACTGACAGCTCCTCCCCTCCAGGGTCATTAGTGCTGTCTCTGGTCTGACAAGGCTGGACAGGAAGCCACGGAGGGGGACCGCTTTCAGCGTCGCGCCACCACAGACGTTGATCTTTCACTTCTGGCGCTGAACCGTTCCCCCACTTCCTGCTCTGGGCTGATTCAGACTCTAGGAATGTGCCAGGCTGAGTCACACTTCCTCCTGGATATGACAGTGCTTCCTCTCCACCACAATACTGATTTAACCCTGCCCTCCCTCCCTACTTCCCTCACTCCTCCCTCCCCCTCACCCCCTCCTCCACCCAACCTACTTCCTCTTAGAAGTAAAGGTTTTAAGGAGACAGAGAGTGGAAAAAGTGAGTGAGTATGACAACTTGTGTGTGTACATGTGTGAGTAAAGAGGTTGTTGACAAATTGAAGAGACCAGTCATCCATCTTCACTCAGCAATCATCTGAGTCATCTGAGTTTGATTCATTGCGTCTATATTTATATCGTTTAAATAGGTTAGGTGACCATTAGCAACAGCCACAGTGAATGGATCTCTGTGGTGTATGTATAGTAGGTCTACAGACAGGTCTACAGACAGGTCTACAAACAGCTCAGTCATTCATTACATTTCAATTGGGCCTTTTCTTTCTACTCTGTATGAGAAATGTTCAATTCATTGATTGAGCAAGTTGAAATGTAATGAAGCCCAACCTTACTAAGTCAATCTTATCCTTTAATTGTAGAAGCTAGGCTCCCATACTCTCCCAGTTCTACATGTAAATCAGTCTGACTCTCACACCACACACATGATCATGTCATTGCATTTTAGCAAGAAAGTCCATTAACATTAAAAAATCGTGTTTTATTATTATAAAACTGTAATGGATAAAAACAATGAAATGAATCATCATGTTTCCTAGAGACAACTTGCTATAGTGGCACTAGAAAGAAGCATGTAACAGGATACTAAATAAATAGTACACTTATACACACACACACACACACATACACACAAGTATGCACATGCATGCACAAACACACCACACACGCACACACACAAGCACACATACACACTCACACACAAACATCTGTCTGTAACTCATTGGCGCCGGTGCCTCAGTAAATGTAGGCCATTCCCTGGTTACTCAAGTGTGAAGCGGAGGTCTTTTTCTATGAGCACAGTGGAAAGTTTACCTTGTGACCAAGGTGTGCTGCCGAACTGATTGTGCAAACAACCCAAAGCAACCTGTATACGCAAACCCATGCACACTGACAAACACACACACCAACATATTGCGCACACACAGTACACACTTGACGTCACTTGCAAAAGGTTCCATGGCAAAGGCAGCAGGAGCTTTAGCAGCTGTAGGGTGTGTACTGTAGGGTGTGTACTGTAGGGTGTGTACTGTAAACCCCAAGGCATTTAGGTTTTTTAATACTCTTTTTCTCCCCAATTTTGTCTCATCTCTGCAACTCCCCAACGGGCGAGAGAGGTAAAGGTTGAGCCACGCGTCCTCCAAAACCTGACCCGCCTAATCGTGCTTCTTAACACCCACTCACGTAACCCTGAAGCCAGCTGTGTTGATGTGTCGGAGGAAGCACAGTTCAACTGACAACCGAAGTCAGCTTGCAGGCGCCCGGCCCACCACAAGGAGTTGCTAGAGTGTAAAGTAAGTAAAGCCCCCACGGTCAAACCCCCCCTAACCCGGACGACGCTGGGCCAATTGTGCGCCGCCCTATGGGACTCCCGGTCACGGCTGGTAATGACACAGCCTGGGATCGAACCCCAGGCTGTAGTGATGCCGCAACACTGCGATGCAGTGCCTTAGACTGCTGCGTAACTCGGGAGGCCTCCCCCAAGGTATTTTTAACTCAAACACTAAACATAAGCTGAACTCAAAGTAAATTAAAAGGTATTATTACTTAAAATGTGTATGTGGTACTGACTCAAAACTAAATGAGAAGTCAAATCAACTATTAAAAAGTTATGATAACAAAGTTATGCTCTACTGCAGCTTTTTGGGAAATGCTTTTAATATCTGTGTTTTTGTATGTACATTGAGTTACTGCTACACACAGATAAATAACACACATATTTCTAAACTAATCCAATCATTTAGTTAGTTTAAATGGCTAAGGTAGTCTCCTCACACTGTTCCTAACCATGGAAGTCAATTTGTATTGTATTAGGGTAAAGCTAGGCATCAAAACAAGGCCTTATAAGCTATGTACATTTTGTCATAAAGAGTTTACTTATAATGATAACATTCACCTAGGAACTCACTTGGTGAAGGCCACAGGAATGAAAATCAATGAATTCAACAAGCATCTCTCTGTCACTAACAAATACAGTCTTGGGTGGTAACTCAACAATTCACTTGAAAAGGCAAGGCACCCTGGGATATTAAATTGGAGGTGTGGCTTAGTGGGGGCGTAATTATTTGTATACATCTTTTTTCAAGCTGATACAACTCAAATCTCAACCCCCTACAGTGACTATATAGGTTTGAGTAATGACTAAAAAATCACTTTAAGTAACTGCACTCAGATATATTAAGTGCAATGAGTTTCCTCAAAGGTTTTGAGTAATGACAGCACATTGGGGTTTACTGTGTGTGCGTGTGTGTTCTTCTATGTTCTCTTGAATATAAAACATGATTATTGCCTCTGTCCATTGACCCAATGAGCAGTCCAGTCGGTAAGAACCTACCCATCGAGGTTTGTTTTCGTTCATCTGGAAGTCCTTTCAGAGAGGGGCAGTGACTCACAGCCAGACAGGGAGCTCCGGAGTTGGGTAGGAGAGGGGAGTGTGCTGGGTGGAGGAGCACCTCAGGACCAGAGGCAGTGAAGGAGGAGAGGTCAATGAAGAGACAGGCAGGGCAGGGTTGGGGTGACCTTACAAAGAAAAAACACTGTTTTCACATTGAGATTACATTTCACACGCATTAAATGTACAGTTCACATGTTAACACCACCTTTTCATGTTTTCACATCACATGAATTGTAGTTTCACATGAAAATTAGATATGTAGTTTCACATGTACCTGTGAGTGTGCGGGTACTTGTGCATGTGTGTGTGCGCTTTCTGGTGCCGTTAATGGTGTTTACACACGACAGTGCTGCATGCGAGAACCTGATGTCATTCAGTTATTACCGGGCAAGGTCTTAAGCAACACCTGTGTCACACTTCCATAGAGCATAGGTACAGTAGGTCACTCCTAAGAGACGTATGGGCCCATTAACGGGAAAGCTTTAACAATCTTCATTTCAATGTTCTATTACAGAATTGTACAGCTCATCACAGCCAGTCCAATCCAGACCAGAAAGAGAACAGTAGACTAGACAAGATGAAACTGGACAGTTGAAATAATTGTTGGGCAGATTTGGTTTAATGGATCTGTCCTCTCTTTGAGTCTTTCGCAAAGATTTTACATTCTGTCAAACATATTTGTTCTATTTGAACAGACAAACTGGCCAAAATCTGATGAGCAAGTACATGCTCTCTCTATTATGTTATGTATCAAGGGTTGAAGATAAGGTTCAACAATATCACTAGGATTACTATGAGAACTATGGTTCAATGAAGCCCTGCTCCAAGTCCCCTGGGCCAGAGCCAAGGGACTCACTCAGTCCAAAACCCCCTTACTTCCCTATCTTCCACAAACAGGCAAACACACACACACACACACACACACACACACACACACACACACACACACACACACACACACACACACACACACACACACACACACACTCTGTTATCTTAACCATATTCACTTTCTCTCTCAGTTCTCTTTAATAGAAAAGCATGCTTATTGCCCTTCTCCATTGACCCAATGACCAGTCCATTCAGTATGAACCTTCCCATGGATGGGCAGGGCAGGGCAGTGACTCACAGCCAGACAGAGAGCTCTGGAGTTGGGGTAGGAGAGGGGAGTGTGCTGGGTGGAGGACAAGAGCCAGTGGAGGAGAAGAGGACAAAGAGGAGACAGGCTGGGCAGGGTTGCACTGCCCTTACAAAAAAACATGTCCAATATTTTCACATGTATTACATTTAGAGGTCACATGTTAACACCACCTTTTAACATGTGAGGAGAATAAAAGGTATTCTCCTCACATGTGAAAGGACGGTGTTAACATGTTGCAGTAGCAATGTTTCCACCGGTGGAATTAGGGTGAGCACATCTAAAAAGCCCAAATGTGGGACAAGGGAACGATTTAACGGGACATTCGCGTAACAGTGGACAGAATAAGTTTTGGGGGGGCAGGTTAATGGATCCTTAGTCCTTAGTCCTTAGTTGCTACATTAATATTTGGACTTATAAATGAATGATACGTACTCAATGATTCTTGAAGAATATATTCATTAAATGGGTTTCTATGGCCGAGCAGCCGCACAAAAGCCTAACATCACCATGCACAATGCCAAGCTTCAGCTGGAGTGGTGTAAAGCTCGCCACCATTGGACTCTGGAGCAGTAGAAACGCGTTCTCTGGAATGATGAATCACGCTTCACCATCTGGCAGTCCGACGGACAAATCTGTGTTTGTCCGCAACTGTAAAGTTTGATGGAGGAGGAATAATAGTTTGGGGCTGTTTTTCATGGTTCGGGCTAGGCCCTTTAGTTCCAGTGAAGGGAGATCTTGACATTCTTGACAATTCTGTGCTTCCAACTTTGTGGCAAAAGTTTGGGGAAGGCCCATTCCTGTTTCAGCATGACAATGCCCCCATGCACAAAACGAGGTACATACAGAAATGGTTTGTTGAGATCGGTGTGGAAGAACTTGACTGGCCTGCACAGAGCCCTGACCTGAACCCCATCGAACACCTTTGGGATTAATTGGAACGCTGATTGCAATTCAGGCCTAATCGCCCAACATCAGTGCCAGACCTCACTAATGCTCTTGTGGCTGAATGGAAGCAATTCCTGTAGCAATGTTCCAACATCTAGTGGAAAGCCTTCCCAGAAGAGTGGAGGCTGTTATAGCAGCAAAGGGGGGACCAACTCCATATTAATGCCCATGATTTTCGATGAGCAGGTGACCACATACTTTTGGTCATGTAGTGTACCTTATAATATTTGGCCTCACAATGGGCCTCAGGATCTCGTTAAGGTATATCTGTTCATTCAAATTGCCATCGATAAAACACAATTGTGTTTGTTGTCTGTAGCTTATGCCTGCCCATACCATAACCCCACCACCACCACCATGGGGCACTCTGTTCAGAGCATTGACATCAGGAAACCACTCGTCCACACGATGCCATACTCGTGGTCTACGGTTGTGAGGCCGGTTGGACATACTGCCAAATTCTCTAAAATTACATTGGGGGTGGCTTATGGTAGATATATTAACATTAGATTCTCTGGCAACAGCTCTGGTGGACATTCCTGAAGTCAGCATGCCAATTGCACGCTCCCTCAAAACCTGAGACATCTGTGGCATTGTGTTGTTTGACAAAACTACACAATTTAGAGTAGCCTTTTATTGTCCCTGTCACAATGGGCACCTGTGTAATGATCATGCTGTTTAATCAGCTTCTTGATATGGCACACCTGTCAGGTGGATGGATAATCTTGGCAAGAAATAAATGCTCACTAAGAAGGATGTGAACAAATGTATGCACAAGATTTTAGAGAAATTGTGTGTGTGGAAAATGTCTGGGATCTTTTATTTCAGCTCATGAAACATAGGACCGACACTTAACATGTTGCGTTCATATTTGTTCTAGTCATTAGAACAGTGGAGATTCCCCTGTATCCCAGGTAGGTACTGTAGGTTAGCCTGCCCTATACTGTACCACCTGTCCGGAAGACCAATACTCAGGGTGCTAAAATTGAGCATGTACTGCTGCATCTGTCAAGAGGTCTGGACTTTTATGACACATGATAACCACAGAGTCACTGGTTCAAGCCTCCATCCAGCTGTTCCCTCTCAACTGTTACATTAGTAATAAAGTAATTTGAGATATGATGCATATTATTCAGAGTGTTGACCTTTCACCTACTTTCCGCTGTATGATAGTAATGTGTCTAAATATGACTAAACCTTTGCCACAATGGATTAACATCTGCCCACTGTTTCAAATTAGCAATGTGCTACACAGGCACATTGTAGCAAACTTACTGGCACATCCCTCTTAGAAATAAAGGTGATTTTTTTTAAAAACAGTTACTACAGTCTACTGATAAAATTAAGGCGGTTTTGGGAAAACCTTTCACCTGTGGGAGTAACAAAAGTCCAGTGATATCTAACTCCCACATAATTTGTTGATGAAGCATATTTGTTGTGGACACTGCCACCACGTGGTTTTTATTTGTAAACTGACCACGTGCATAAAGTGGCAAAGTGACACAGAGATAACCTACCACTGGGCAGATGTCAGTTCAACGCATAGTTTTACATTTGGTTGTGTTGTCAAGTAACGTGAATTCGACATGAAATCAACAAAACATTTCACCATGTTGTTGGATGTAGGTTAAAAGTCTGATGACTTTTTGCAAATCCGATTATTTTTCCAGATTGATTCAACGTCATCACATAGATTATTTTGTGTTGAAATTACGTGGAAACAATGTTGATTCAACCAGTTTTTGCCCAGTGGGAAATGTGTGTTGAAGTTCAAGTTTGTTTATTAGTCATATACACATGATATACGTGGAGTACATATACGTGGAGTACATATACATGGAGTACATATACGTGGAGTACACAGTGCAACGAAATGCTTACTTGCAGGTTAATCTCTAGACAATGCGACAACAATATAACATTAATTGAGTGAATAAAAGAGTAATACAAAATAAAAGGTCAATTCATAAAAATTGAATAAAAATGTACCTAAAACATAAAACAAGAAGACACTAACTAATTGAGTAGGATATTTACACATATGCCAGAGAATTGTGAAGTCATGGTATGTTTGGTAGGGTGCAGGGAGACTGAAGATACTTTTGTTGTGCCGTTGGTCAGTCCCGATTCAAGAGTTCAGTAGTCTGATGGCTTTTGGGTAAAAACTCTGAGCCTGGAGGTCTGGGATCTAAACCAATTTACAATTCATGACTCACTGCAGAGCAACCCGGAGGTCCTAATCACCAGATCTGCCACCAGATCTGCCTAATCAATCATAGGCAATGTAGAAATGCAAAGGAGTGGTGTTGACAAACATAGCGTGAGTGGACAAAGGTTCCCATTGAGTCCTCCGCTCCTCACAGCATGACCACGGGTACAGATGGGTGATGAAAGCAAAGTGAGGTAGTTTATTTTACACCTTGTATATGAAATATATCCGGTGACTCGGTGCGTAACAACTCAAACTCCTTGAAACATAACCCGCCGCAGCCAGTGAGTCACGGCACCAGAACAGCCAGTTCAGAAATCCAGGGGAATTCTACCTCATTGGCTATATAGGCATAACTTAACCGTATCTAACAGCCAGTAGGGATGTGCATAAATTACAAATTACAATTACAAAATACAACTACAAAATACACTAAAGACCGATGTAACAAATTCAAATATACGATTCTTTGGCAAACTATTATATTTAATTAAAATACATTTGCAAGTAGCCAGACGAAAAGGAACAATATTCTCAGTAACGTTTACAGAAACGTCTTACTTGCTATGACTGTGATATGTTGTTGTTTATCTACCTCAGTTGAATGCACTGTCACTCTGGATAAGAGTCTACTAAATTACCAAAATGTAAATGTACAGTACATGTGAAAATGAACAACTGCAAAGTACACTGGGTATTGTCATTGGCCTTGTTTTGGGGCAAAGTCCATTAAAGTAATACTCAGCATGCTTTGCAATTGTACATTTTTCTATTACATATACAGTGCCTTAGGAAATGATCAATGGAAACAGGATGCACCTGAGCTAAATGTCGAGTCTCATAGCAAAGGGTCTGTTTTTAAAGTTTCATATATTTGCAACCATTTCTAAAAACCTGTTTTTGCTTTGTTATTATGGGGTATTGTGTGTAGATTGCTGAGTTAGAATAAGTCTGTAACGTAACAAATGTGGAAAAAGTCTGAATACTTTCAGAAGGCACTGTAAGTTTATTTAGCAGACGCTCTTATTGTAAGTTCATATAGCAGACGCTCTTATTGTAAGTTAATTTAGCAGACGCTCTTATTGTAAGTTCATTTAGCAGACGCTCTTATTGTAAGTTAATTTAGCAGACGCTCTTATTGTAAGTTCATTTAGCAGACGCTCTTATTGTAAGTTCATTTAGCAGACGCTCTTATTACACCATAGTGCCATAAGACTTTTGATACCAATTTAGGGTGAAAGGGGGCCACAAAATTATTAACCGCTATAAAGAAATGGTATAGAAAATTATTTTGAAGATACAAATTACAGCTTTCGAAAGTATCTTGTTAAAAAATACATTGGAGTGTAGTTCAGCCCAGTGTAATACAACATACAAAATACTCAGTAGTAATTAAAATACGTATTTCAAATAAATGTAACAGAAATACTGCCCATCTCTGTGCATGTACAAGGTGACTCTGCACTTCTTCAAAACAGCAGTAACAACTGTCATTTCCAAGACTCTCTAGCGTGGCATTGATGTTGTTTTTCATTCAATTGCAATTTAGATAGATGAATAAGTCAAAACCCAAAGGCTTATTTGGCAATAGCAGGCTAGCCTACCATACTTGCCCTTGCACGAGGCTGGCCCATTTGATAAATCTAATTCTGCTAGTTTAGGCATAGCCTATTCTGCAACATAATTCATGTGCACACATTTATTTGCCAATAAATAATTAGTGTTGGCTAAGACTTTAGTTATAGAGCACGTTACTCTGTAAAACCATGAAACATGTGACACGTATGTAACCTAAACGTCAGTATTTAAAACCAATTTTTCTTTTTTTTCCCAGTCAGTTTCCAACCAGGAGAACACCAATATCTCCTAAGTGTTCAGATTTTAAACACTAGTGTTTACTTTCCCATCGTCTTGTTTAGAGTGCATTTAGTCATTAGAAATTGATGTGACTTTCCATGCCTTTTATTCAGATCAGTGTTAGGAATATCTGTCACCTTACCTACATTTAAGGACAACTGAAAAGGAGATTTGATTCAAGAAATCGTTTTTATCTGTTGTTACTTGTCTCTGTTGAGTTCATTTCCGTTAACTCTCTTAGGTTGAAAAGGGGTCTCTATAATATTTCCCAGCATGCTTTGTTGCAGGTTGATTTTTTAAACTAGTTTGCTTTAATATCTATGTTTCCTCATGCACATTGATGGATTCATTGATTTTATACTATACAAAGATAAATAATTTAAATTTGTTCAAAACTAATCCAATCTGTAAGGGGTTGGATTTATTGCACCCGTTACTGAGATGGTAGTTCCAGTTTAAATTATTTAGGCAGTCTTGATTGTTAAGTCCTTCATCATAGCAGTCACGCTTTAGTGCAGGTTATGGTTGATAAAATATTCAGATTGTTGGATTTCCTCCCTCTGGATTCCCTGTCTGGATTCCGATAGGAATTACTAATCCCTTCACAAACCAGCGTAGTGTGATTTCAAGGTCTGATGTTGCCAATGAGCCAGGATTTCAGAACACAATATTGAGGATAACTAGGCCATAGGAAATGTGTAATATGTGGTCATAAAAGGATTTAATGAAGCAATAAGGCCTGAAGAGGTGTGGTATATGGCCAATATACAAAGGCTAAGGGCTGTTCTTATGCACAATGCACTGCAGAGTGCCTGGGTACAGCCATTAGCCATGGTATATTGGACATATAACACAAACCACTGAGGTGCTTTATCACTTTTATAAACTGGCTACGAAAGTAATTAAAGGAGTAAAAATATGAAATTTGTCATACTCATTGTATAGGGTCTGATATACTACAGCTTTCATCCAATCAGCATTCACAGCTCTAACTAACCACATTTACTTAGACAGTCACTATGAACAATTCAGTAATAAGATCAAGTAAATGCAACAAGCATGTCTCTGTCACTAACAAATACAGCCATGGGTGGGTATTGTTCACATTCACTAGAAAGGTATGCTGGGAAATATGCAAATACATCTTTACACCCTGTTAATACAATACCCCCTGTGTTTAGTGTTTAAAACCTAAATACATTGTGCTGAATAAAGTATGAATGTGTTTAAAAGCGTAAGAGCGAAAAAAACAAACATGTTCTGGTGTTTACAATCTAAACACTGTGACACATTTTCATTGACATTTAAAATGCCTTGAGATGTTTAAAAAGTGTCACAGAAAGGTGTTTAGTTTTGTGTTCAGATCCTAATCACTTGGTTTTCCAGTGTAGGCTTACTACTAGTCCGCTATGTTTCTTAAGTTGAATGCACGTGCCCTGCTGCTACCTGTTTGTTTGTGAAATATACAGTATATATGAAATAGGCTACATACTCCCTGTGTGCGAGCGTTTCAATTTGGCAGAATGGAGTTTGTCACTCCATATAAAGTTGCTGCTTTCAGGCACGTGACAGACATCCGCAATGGGCATGAGCGCGTAGTGACTCATGGGGAGCACGAGGAGCCTATTTCTGGACCATATATATAGAGCTATGTGATGCGCACATGGCGAGGCACAAACTTCAATCTAGCTTAGTTGACAGTAGTCAACATATACTTGGAATATTAAATACTGACAGAGCTAGCCCTGTAGTCAGATTCTGGAACATTGATTTTATGTGAGTGTTCTTAATGACACTGTTCTTGTTAATTCCAGTGTTGACTGTTTGTTTCTATATTGAAAAAATGGAATGGCAATGTGATCATGCATTGTAACACCTTTGCTATGGGAACTAAGATATAATTGCCCTATAGGCCTAGTGAAAGTTGGATAATGCAAGAAAGCATTAAGAAAGCTGCCATTTTCAAAACAATTCAAAGAGGGGGAAGCATACCTAAATATTGAATCAGTGCATACAACCAATAGGGAAACAGTCTAAAAAAGTCATAAACATGTTGTCAAAGCTTGAGCAGAATGGGAATAAATTACATCACGTCCACTTATTAGCTTATTCTGGTTGAGAAACAGCATCTCCTACATGACACCAATCCTTTCTCTCTCTCTAATCATCAATCCAATTGACGTTTTTTTAATCCTTGAATACACTACAAGTTTTCAATGTTCAGCAAGAAGACTGATCAAATTAAGATCTTACATCTGTACTTGATCTCAGAAATATAATGCTACCCCCCTGTACATCCCATTTCCTCTCCAAAACATTGACATGTGTGTTATGTGCCGAAGTGTGTGTGACTCAGAGTTAAAACAAAGTGGAATGGAACACACACCAGCTGAGTCACTTTGTGAGTAACACACTTGGAATACACCTTCAGCATTTAATAACTGCTTTGAAGTAAGGATCTGCGCTTTCTTGTATGGGTGGTGTGTGTGGGTCTGTGGGTGGGTGTCACCACATCAGATTCACCATTTGGCGACCTCTCGCAAGCTTAGCTAGAGTGACACCTTCTGGTAATGCATTGGTTCTGCAGGCTACAACTAAGCCAGGGTTTTCATACTTAACTAAAGGTTTAATTTAATATCCAATATCTATAAGTAGGGCAGTACAACAAAGTTCCTTCAATCAGTTCAATGCAAGGAATCATGTTTGAATGAATTGGATACGTATCCAATTGTGTTTCACTTATGTGATAGGGACATATAAGTCCTTAGCAATGCATAGAAGAGATGGTAGTGATGATGTCAATGCCATGGTAATGCGGTACCTTAGCACCATTCTGTCTCTGTCTCTGTCTCTGTCTCTGTCTCTGTGTCTGTCTCTGTCTCTGTCTCTGTCTCTGTCTCTGTCTCTGTGTCTGTCTCTGTCTCTGTCTCTGTCTCTGTCTCTGTCTCTGTGTCAGGTTCAAGATGGCCCCAGCTCTCCCTCACTAAGTGGACCTGGGCTCTCTTTGAAAGGCTGCGACACTATAGAACATTCAGATAGAATTATTATCATTATTATTTCACCTTTATTTAACCATGTAGGCCAGTTGAGAACAAGTTCTCATTTACAACTGCGACCTGGCCAAGATAAAGCAAAGTAATGTGACAAAAACAATAACAACACAGAGTTACACATGGCATAAACAAACGTACAGTCAATAACACAATAGAAAATCTATATACAGTGTGTTCAAATGTAGTAAGATTAGGAAGGTAAGGCAATAAATAGGCAATAGTGGCGAAATAATTACAAATTAGCATTAACACTGGAATGATAGATGTGCAGATGATGATGTGCAAATAGAGATACTGGGGTGCAAATGAGCAAAAATAACAATATGGGGATGAGGTAGTTGGGTGGGCTATTTACAGATGGGCTGTGTACAGGTGCAGTGATCGGTAAGCTGCTCTGACAGCTGATGCTTAAAGTTATTGAGGGAGATGGCAGTCTCCAGCTTCAATGATTTTTGCAATTCGTTCCAGTCATTGGCAGCAGAGAACTGGAAGGAATGGCGGCCAAAAGAGGTGTTGGCTTTGGGGATGACCAGTGAAATATACCTGCTGGAGTGCATGCTACAGGGTGGGAGTTGCTATGGTGACCAGCGAGCTGAGATAAGGCGGGGATTTACCTAGCAAAGACTTATAGATGACCTGGAGCCAGTGGGTTCGGCGACGAATATGTAGTGAGGGCCAGCCAACGAGAGAATACAGGTCGCAGTGGTGGGTAGTATATGGGGCTTTGGTAACAAAACAGATGGCACTGTTTCCAATTTGCTGAGTAGAGTGTTGGAGGCTATTTTGTAAATTACATCGCCAAAGTCAAGGAGTTTTACGAGGGCATGTTTGGCAGCATGAGTGAAGGAGGCTTTGTTGCGAAATGGAAGCCGATTCTAGATTTAATTTCGGATTGGATATGTTTAATGTGAGTCTGGAAGGAGACACCTACAGTGGGGAGAACAAGTATTTAATACACTGCCGATTTTGCAAGTTTTCCTACTTACAAAGCATGTAGAGGTCTGTAATTTGTATCATAGGTACACTCCAACTGTGAGAGACGGAATCTAAAACAAAAATCCAGAAAATCACATTGTATGATTTTTAAATAATTAATTTGCATTTTATTGCATAACATAAGTATTTGATCACCTACCAACCAGTAAGAATTCCGGCTCTCACAGACCTGTTCTCCACTCATTACCTGTATTAACTGCACCTGTTTGAACTCGTTACCTGTATAAAAGACACCTGTCCACACACTCAGTCAAACAGACTCCAACCTCTCCACAATGGCCAAGACCAGAAAGCTGTGTAAGGACATCAGGGATAAAATTGTAGATCTGCACAAGGCTGGGATGGGCTACAGGACAATAGGCAAGCAGCTTGGTGAGAAGGCAACAACTGTTGGCGCAATTATTAGAAAATGGAAGAAGTTCAAGATGACGGTCACTCTCCCTCGGTCTGGGGCACCATGCAAGATCTCACCTCGTGGGGCATCAATGATCATGAGGAAAGTGAGGGATCAGCCCAGAACTACACGGCAGGACCTGGTCAATGACCTGAAGAGATCTGGGACCACAGTCTCAAAGAAAACCATTAGTAACACACTACGCCGTCATGGATTAAAATCCTGCAGCGCACGCAAGGTCCCCCTGCTCAAGCCAGCGCATGTCCAGGCCCGTCTGAAGTTTGCCAATGACCATCTGGATGATCCAGAGGAGGAATGGGAGAAGGTCATGTGGTCTGATGAGACAAAAATAGAGCTTTTTGGTCTAAACTCCCCTCGCCGTGTTTGGAGGAAGAAGAAGGATGAGTACAACCCCAAGAACACCATCCCAACCGTGAAGCATGGAGGTGGAAACATCATTCTTTGGGGATGCTTTTCTGTAAAGGGGACAGGACGACTGCACCGTATTGAGGGGAGGATGGATGGGGCCATGTATCGCGAGATCTTGGCCAACAACCTCCTTTCCTCAGTAAGAGCATTGAAGATGGGTCGTGGCTGGGTCTTCCAGCATGACAACGACCCGAAACACACAGCCAGGGCAACTAAGGAGTGGCTCCGTAAGAAGCATCTCAAGGTCCTGGAGTGGCCTAGCCAGTCTCCAGACCTGAACCCAATAGAAAATCTTTGGAGGAAGCTGAAAGTCTGCATTGCCCAGCGACAGCCCCGAAACCTGAAGGATCTGGAGAAGGTCTGTATGGAGGAGTGGGCCAAAATCCCTGCTGCAGTGTGTGCAAACCTGGTAAAGAATTACAGGAAACGTATGATCTCTGTAATTGCAAACAAAGGTTTCTGTACCAAATAATAAATACTTTTCTGATGTATCAAATACTTATGTCATGCAATAAAATGCAAATTAATTACTTAAAAATCATACAATGTGATTTTCTGGATTTTTGTTTTAGATTCCGTCACTCACAGTTGAAGAGTACCTATGATAAAAATGACAGACTTCTACATGCTTTGTAAGTCGGAAAATCTGCAAAATCGGCAGTGTATCAAATACTTGTTCTCCCCACTGTAGATTGTGTAAAACAGATAATAGGGAATTGTGTTGGTTCACCTCTGTGAGCACTATGTAGTAGCAGCCTCCGGACCACTGGATTTCTAGCCTGGTCCCAGATCTGTTTTTGCTATCTAGGTCATTGTCAATACTCAGGACATCTCACCCACTTCTGTGAGTCAGGCTACTAGGCCTATGGGTGTCAGGTTTGGACCGACCACATTAAGGAGGTACGGTGGAACTGAGTGTTTAGGGGTCACGTGTTACGGGCTAGCTCAGGGTTGTGGCCAAGGTCGGAGGGGTGAGGAAGCACATCCACGGCAACAGGGCTATCTGCATCCTCCATGTGTTTCCTGTTGAGGTGCTGCTATTCAGGGAGGGTCAGAGAGAAAGAAAGAGAGAAAAAGAGAGGACATGAATCCAGACAGAGAGAGAGAGAAAGAAAAGACTGACGAGCCCAAAGCTGAGTTGTTCGCAATAAGTTTATGTCTGAGAACGTATCAGCGTGAGTGTGTGTGTGCCTTGTGTAAGTATGTCTATGCATGTGTGAATGTATGTGATACATGTGTAGTGAGTGTGTGATCCTTTTCTCGATTCATCCCATCATGCCCCTAAAGCGTCCTGACCAGAGGGCCGTGAGGTTTGTGAGTTTGACAGTGTGTGTATTCGGTTGGCTGCTGTGTGTGTGTTGGGCTCCAACAGTAGTGGATGCTGCTGGTACTCCCCCTGCTCCCCAGCAGAAAGCCCTCAGCCTGCAGAGAGCCTTCCTGGGGCTGGACAAGTGCAATGCCTGTGTGGGGACATCCATCTGCAAGAAGCTCTTGAAGGACCAGATAAGGTAGGTACAGCTCTGTCTGTATGTCTGTCTGCCTGCCTGCCTGCCTGCCTGCCTGCCTGCCTGCCTGCCTGCCTGCCTGCCTGCCTGCCTGCCTGCCTGCCTGCCTGCCTGCCTGCCTGCCTGTCTGTCTGTCTGTCTGTCTGTCTGTCTGTCTGTCTGTCTGTCTGTCTGTCTGTCTGTCTGTCTGTCTGTCTGTCTGTCTGTCTGTCTGTCTGTCTGTCTGTCTGTCTGTCTGTCTGTCTGTCTGTCTGTCTGTCTGTCTGTCTGTCTGTCTGTCTGTCTGTCTGTCTGTCTGTCTGTCTGTCTGTCTGTCTAAGAATCAATAGCTGGGTACAATAGTGCTGACTTTGCTCTTGCCTCTCAACTATGAAATACTTGTAAGTCCCTTTACAGTGAACTCAGAACAGCAGGAGGGTTTGCATGCATAAATATGATTTAGTCTTAGTTAGTGAGTTGACGGTGTTATGACATACTGTAGATAGACATCTGAAATAGTCTGTGACCTGCTGTCCTAGCTGAATGGGTGTCCACCCACACCTGTGTTCATGATTCTGGGAGAAAACACACACAAGCATATTGCCTGTGCACTTAGTACTGTATGTTCCTAACACAATTCAATGTTACAGTAATACAGTTGAAGTCGGAAGTTTACATACACCTTAGCCAAATACATTTAAACTCAGTTTTTCCACAATTCCTGATATTTAATCCTAGTAAAAATTCCCTGTCTTAGGTCAGTTAGGATCCTCACTTTATTTTAAGAATGTGAAATGTCAGAATAATTATTTATTTCAGCTTTTATTTCTTTCATCACATTCCCGGTGGGTCAGAAGTTAATATACAATCAATTAGTATTTGGTAGGATTGCCTTTAAATTGTTTAACTTGGGTCAAACGTTTTGGGTAGCCTTCCACAAGCTTCCCACAATAAGTCGGGTGCATTTTGGCCCATTCCTCCTGACAGAACTGGTGTAACTGAGTCAGGTTTGTAGGCCTCCCTGCTCTCACAAGCTTTTTCAGTTCTGCCCACACATTTTCTATAGGATTGAGGTCAGGGCTTTGGGATGGCCACTCCAATAACTTGACTTTGTTGTCCTTAAGCCATTTTGCCACAACTTTGGAAGTATGCTTAGGGTTATTGTCCATTTGTAAGACCCATTTGCGACCAAGCTTTAACTTCCTGACTGATGTCTTGAGATATTGCTTCAATATATCCACATAATTTTCCTTCCTCATGATGCCATCTATTTTGTGAAGTGAACCAGTCCCTCCTGCAGCAAAGCACCCACACAACATGATGCTGCCACCGCCGTGCTTCACGGTTGGGATGGTGTTCTTCAGCTTGCAAGCATCCCCCTTTTTCCTTTAAACATAACAATGGTCATTCTGGCCAAACAGTTCTATTTTTGTTTCATCAGACCAGAGGACATCTCTCCAAAAAGTACAATCATTGTCCCCATGTGCAGTTGCAAACCGTAGTCTGGCTATTTTATGGCAGTTTTGGAGCAGTGGCTTCTTCCTTGCTGAGCGGCCTTTCAGGTTATGTCGATATAGGACTCATTTTACTGTGGATATAGACACTTTTGTACCTGTTTCCTCCAGCATCTTCACAAGGTCCTTTGCTGTTGTTCTGGGAATGATTTGCACTTTTCGCACCAAAGTATGTTAATCTCTAGGAGACAGTACGCGTCTCCTTCCTGAGCGGTATGACGGCTGCGTGGTCCCACGGTGTTTATACTTGCGTACTATTGTTTGTACAGATGAACGTGGTACCGTCAGTCGTTTGGAAATTGCTCCCAAGGATGAACCAGACTTGTGTAGATCTACAATTTTCCCATGATGTCGAGCAAAGAGGCACTGAGTTTGAAGGTAGGCCTTGAAATACATCCACAGGTACACCTCCAATTTACTCAAATTATGTCAATTAGCCTATCAGAAGCTTCTAAAGCCATGACATAATTTTCTGGAATTGTCTAAGCTGTTTAAAGCCACAGTCAACTTAGTGTATTTAAACTTCTGACCAACTGGAATTATGATATAGTGAATTATAAGTGAAATAATCTGTCTGTAAACAATTGTTGGAGTAATTACTTGTGTCATGCACAAAGTAGATGTCTTAACCTTACTTGCCAAAACTATAGTTTGTTAACATGAAATCTGTGGAGTGGTTGAAAAATGAGTTTGTATGACTTTAACCTAAGTGTATGTACATTTCCGACTTCAACTGTATGTGGCAAAAGTACTTGAGAGTAAAATCTTAAGGAATGTTATGACAAAACATTTTCCACATACAGTAGTTAACGTTGATACACCCAAAATACACGACACGCAATGTCCCAAGTCACCTGTCAAACTTCTGCCATCTGCCAGAGAAAATGGTTCCACTTCCATTGTTTCCAACGGATGCCGTGCAATGGCCAGGAAAGATCAACTGAGCCTCAACTGTTTTCCAAGACTAACATAGACTAACAAGAACATAGAAAATATCAGGGTAATAAAGTTGTTTTCTGATTATGATTTTTACCTTCTTATGACAAGCCACCATATCGGCAAATGTTCAAGTGTCCAGCTCAAGGTTTGGTCTAGTTACATTCTCCACACTGCTTTTCCTCTAACATAGAGTATTTCAAAGGATACTTTGGGTGCATCTCAATAGTCTTAAGTAAATCCCTCTCCACAGCTTGAATCACCCCCTCATCTCCTCGCCCCAGGTTTGATTGGTGGACGTCCCCGGATACCACACTCCCATTGCCTGAGAAGCAGAGTTTCCCGGGGAACCTTACGGATGATTCATTAAGCTGGCGTCCGGTGGTCTTGTCGTTCCTCTCTTCCCCCCGTCTGCACTCGTCTTCCGACCGTTCCATCTGTCGATCGGTGGGACGGCAGGGTCCCTGCAGCATCGAGGCCGTCCTCAGGGCCACGCCCAGATTCCAGCGCTTGAACCAATCACATCTTCTGCTGCCCCATATGGTAAAGGTACGTATAGGTAGAGCAATACATATATAGAGATATGTACTTTATATATACAAAACTATGTGGACACCCCTTCAAATTTGTGGATTTGGCTATTTCAGCCACAGCCGTTGCTGACAGGTGTATAAAATTGAGCACACCGCCATGCAATCTCCATAGACAAACATTGGCAGTGGAATGGCCTTACTGAATAGCTCAGTGACTTTCAACGTGGCACCATCAAAGGATGCCACCTTTCCAACGAGTCAGTTTGTCAAATTTCTGCTAGAGCTGCCCAGATCAACTGTAAGTGCTGTTATTGTGAAGTGAAAACATCTAGGAGCAACAATGGCTCAGCCGCGAAGTGGTAGGCCACACAAGCTCACAGAACGGGACCATGCTGAAGCGTTTAGTGCGCAAAAATCATCTGTCCTCGGTTGCAACACTCACTACAGAGTTCCTAAATGCCTCTGGAAGCAACGTCAGCACAATAACGGTTTGTCGGGAGCTTTGTGAAATGGGTTTCCATGGTTGAGCAGCCGCACACAAGCCTAAGATCACCATGCGCAATGCCAAGCGTCGGCTGGAGTGGTGTAAAGCTCATTGGTCACTGGAGCAGTGGAAACGCGCTCTCTGGAGTGAAGAATCACTCTTCACCATCTGGCAGTCTGACGGACTAATCTGGGTTTGGTGGATGCCAGGAGAACGCTACCTGCCCCAATGTATAGTGGCAAATGCAAAGTTTGGTAGAGGAGGAATAATGGTCTGGGGCTGTTTTTCATGTTTCGGGCTAGGCCCCTCAGTTCCAGTGAAGGGAAATCTTACGCTACAGCATACAATGACGTTCTAGACTATTCTGTGCTTCCAACTTTGTGGCAACAGTTTGGGGAAGGCCCTTTCCTGTTTCAGCATGACAATGCCCCCGTGCACAAAGCGAGGTCCGTGCAGAAATGGTTTGTCGAGATCGGTGTGGAAGAACATGACTGGCCTGCACAGAGCCCAACCCCATCAAACACCTTTGGGATGAATTGGAATGCCGACTGTGAGCCAGGCCTAATCGCCCAACATCAGTGCCCGACCTCACTTATGTTCCAACATCTAGTGGAAAGCCTTCCCAAAAGAGTGGGGGCTGTTATAGCAGCAAAGGGGGGACCAACTCCATATTAATGCTCATTATTTTGGAATGAGATGTTGATACTTTTGGTAATGTAATGTATGCTGTATATGACTTAGGGACTGGTAGGAACAGGTAGAGGTGTGTATGGGTATAGATGTGCAAACAGGTGAGTATTCTGTAACGTGGCACCCTCCTGAACCCTTGGCTGCACCCAATCCAGGGTCTGGCACCTCCCCTGCTGCGCTGTCCCTCCCAGAGGCTGCTGGACCGCGTTGTGCGCCGCTATGCTGAGGTGGTGGATGTGGGCAGTGTTCAGATGAAGCACTTCTCAGAGAGAGACAAACTACGCCTGCTCTACACACTAGCTGTCAATCAACAGCCTATCATACTGCAGGTGGGACAGACATACATATGCTCACCGCCAGTTTCCCTGACAGATACATCCTAGGACTAAAAAGCATGTTAAAATGTTGATTCTCCATTGAAAGTGTTTATTTTTGCAGGGACTAGGAATAATCTGTTTCCAAGGAAACCAGCCCTTGAGTGTAAGCATAAGTATACTCTAGCATCCTAAGTGCAAAACCAGGAACCTTGTGGACATTGTTGTGTAATAGCTTTGGTTTTGGACAGATTTGGATGACTACTGTAATCAAGGTTGTGGGTTCACCAGTTACTGTATATAGTTATACTTTAACAATACTGACAACAGAAAGGTTATAGCTATTGGTATCCTATAAATACACTGACCATGGAAATGTTGATACACAATAAAAGCAGCAGAGACCTCAGATGACTGTGACCAGAACAGAAGGAACACCTTTGATCCAGCTGCTTCCCTCGGATCCCCCTGTAGGTGTAACCAAAACAAACAATCCTGATGTTTGCTCACCATGTTCCCCTCCTCTCCTCCGTATCCATTTTCCTCCTCCCTTTTCTTTTCATGTTCTCTTCATCTCCCGTCCTCCTCTTCCCCAGATTTTCCCAGGCACAGAGGGCTGGCCATTCCCCCGCTACCAAGGCTCGTGTGGCAGGCTGATGGTGTGGGCAAGCTCCAGGCCTCTGTGGGGCCTTTATGGTTCCTCCAGGGAGTTCCTCCAGAGGGTTGACATTGCCTACCAGCTGCTCCAGATCACCCAGGGCCTGGGACACAACAGTCTGGGCTTCCTGCTATACTACACCAGGCTAGGGGAGAATATGTTCAGCCTGCTGGATGACCAACGAGTGTTCATCACAGATGCCAGCAGCATAGGGGTCATTGACCTGGAGCAGGGTGAGTGGAACAAATGGGTACTGGCGCTGTCTTTATCAGAGGATAGGGGGACTCCGCCGATATGATGTGGATGATGATGAGGATGGTGTTGGTGGTGATGATGATGACGGCGACAATAAGGGGTTGCACTTTCCCAAAGAACTCAAAGCTCTTTTAGATGGGGTTGGGGAAAGGGGTGGGCTCACCTCATCCATAACAGTGACATTTGAAAATACAGTATATGTTCATAGCTGGGAGAGTCAGAGATGCGATATGAATAAATATTCCTTAGATTATTCCTATGGAATTAAAACAAGTAAAAAGTACCTATCATTATGAGGTTATTGTGTGGCTTACACAAACATGTCTATCTGATCCACTGCATACAGAAACACAGCAGACAGAAACACAGCAGACAGGGAGTTTACCAGAAACATTGCTGTACCATCCAGGTTCAATCTTTAATCATTATCAGCCAGATGTAGCTGATAACAGTTGTATTTATAACCTCACACAAGGAGGATATATTTGACTACGCCTGCTCTTCCTCTTTTAAGGAACCGTCAATAAACACATTTCCTCTTTTTCTGTCTGCAAATCATTATATTGGGGTCACAAACATCTGTGCTCTTATCGGACAAGTTCAGGTAGAACCTCCCTGTTTCAAAATGTTTTCTCCCTATTGAACACAACCCAGGATTCTTTTGTGTGCTATTAACCATTGACAATGGTGTCTATTGTAGCTCTTCTAATGAGATGCTGTGTCACAATTGTAATTACCTTTAACAGACGAAAAAATCTCCCCAGTAATGAGAGTAGTGAAGTTCCTTTCTTTATTAAACAAAGACAATATATTCCACTGAATCAGATATACAGAAGCTCAGTGGGGACATTTAATGATGTCTGTTAACTTTGTGTTGGCGATCTTGCTGTGGCATCATATGGATGATTGGGTTTGAATAATGTGGGCAATAGGCCCACACACAGACTAGGGAAGCGAAGCAGAGTTTTGTCAAGTTTATCCCTATAATGACTGCCATCTCAGCAGCAAGAGCCCTCAATGGCAAACCTTGTTTTGTGTCTACAAAGTAGGGAATGGATGCACCTTCCTAATATTGAGTTGCATGGAATCTACAAGGTGCCAAAAGCATTCCACAGGGATGCCGGCCCATGTTGACTACAATGCTTACTACAGTTGTGCCAAGTTCACAGGATTTCCTTTGGGTGGTGAACCATTCTTGATACACACAGGAAAAACTGTTGAGCGTGAAAAACCCAGCAGCGTTGCAGTTCTTGAGACAAACCGGTGCACCTGGAACCTTCTATCATACCCCGTTCAAAGGCACTTAAATCTTTTGTCTTGCCCATTCTCCCTCTGAATGGCACACTTACATAATCCATGTCTCAATTGTTTGAAGGCTTAAATAACCTTCTTTAACCTGTCTCCTCCCCTTCATCTACACTAAATTAAGTGGATTTAACAAGTGACATCAATAAGGGATCATAACTTTAATCTGGATTCACCTGGTCAGTCTATGCATCTGTCCATGGTTACTATTGAGAGACACTCATCTAATACATTTTTTATTTTATATCTTATCTTTAACTCTGCATTGTAAGTATGCATTTCACTCTTAAGCCGTGTTTATATTGGCAGTTTGAAGAAACTCAAATCCAATTTCTGGGCATATCGGATTCAAATCTGTTATTTTTCCTGCAGTGTGAACAAGGCTTTAGTCTACGAAGCATGTGACAAATAACATTTGATATCACCTACACTTATCCAGTCTTTTTAGTTAGGGTCAAAGCATTTGGATAAGATCCCACTCACCCCCTCTCTTCCAGGGTTTCCCCCAGACCCTCCCTCCCAATCAGGCTCTGGCGTTGACATCTTCTCCTGCCTGGGTCAGGGTTCATCCCCCTGCCATCGCTCCCCTCCCTGCAGCTATGTCCGCCCCACCCAGAGCCTCACTCTGCTCTGCACAGCAATCCTGCCCAGACTGCTGCTCACAGAGCGGGGGGATCAGCCAACCAGGGTACCCATGGAGGGTGAGGCAGAGGCGGGGAGGTTGGCAAGAGATGTGCCCCTATTGCTGGGTGTGTGTGCAGACCCTAGCCAGCCTGACTGGAGGATCATGGCAGCAGTAGGATCTCTAATGGACCTGTTAAAACCCCTGAGGCCCTGCAACCCACGCTACACTTACAGGTACCCAGAGTGCAGATACAACCGGGACTACTGAATGCTGGCAGGACTACAATACCCATACTACCCTGCTACAGACAATGTTTGATTTGACTTGATTTGTTAAGTCCACAGGTGCCCAGAGTGCACATATGACCTGGGATCAAGAAACTTGGTGGGACTGCAGAGCTTTGATATTAGACTGACTTGTAAGTGACTCTGGGGTGTTTTGTGCTGGATTATGTACTGAGCTGAATTGACTACGCACAAAGGTTGTGTGCGTACTTAGCATCTTGTAGTGCTTGCCTGCTGCTTACCTGCTTCAGACCTCAGCTAGCTACTTTCAGGTAGTGAACCGATTACAGTAGCACTGTGCATCATTAAAGAAATGTCCCCCTCTGGGATCAATAAAGTATCTATCTATCTATCTATCTATCTATCTATCTGAGGAGGAGACATGAACATGTAAAAAAGAAACAGAAGTTCCAGATCGAAATAAAGATAACTTTTGTTTAATGACGCAAACATCCTTTAAACAATAAAAGCATTTCAAAGAGGGTCTTTGCACAAAGCAGTTTTATTCATTTAGAAAACAGGAAGGGCCGTGTATAAAATGACACGACTCCTTCAAATTTAATGGCAGGAACTCTGAAGAAAAAAAATTACAGCATTCCATCAACAAAGATTTTCAAGCAATAAATATGGATTTTATAAATAAAAGGTAAATTTACAACAAGATTAGAAACAAAACGTCACAAATTAAAGTTTATTCCTTAAAAGTCTATGTGCAACCCATTTCTCTTGGTGACTTGGCTGTTTTATTTTATTTTTTCATTTTATTCCTTTTTTTTTTTTTTTTTGAACCAAAACATTATTATGGTTCCAAAATAACAATAAAAGCTGTAAAAAAAAAAAAAAAAAAAAAAAAAAACTAACTTCACATTACAAAATGTTGTTTTCTTATTATTTTCTTGCCAAAAGTATCTAACATACAAAAAACCAGCTATGCTAGGACTTAGACTCATCCCAAGGGAAAACAAACTTGTATATCAGCCCACAAACAGAATTTAAAAAAAAGGAACAATTCTGCAAGTCAGTAGTCTGTGTGACGCTGTTGCCAGTTATAACATAATATATACAAAAAGTCATTAGTCATTATTTTTTGTCCGTTTTTGTGTGTTTTTCTAGAGAAGTTACAGCTAAGCCAGGCAGCGTTGGAACAGGCTGGTGGCAGTAGCTGGCAGGAGTAATGCCCTCCCCTTCAGTCCTCTAGGGGGAGGACACAACTGCTCTGCTCTGGGCAGGTTGCATAGACACACAGCTTTTCACACAGCTGCCTTGTGGGATAGCTACAGAGAGCAGTGGAGGACTGCTGGCTCACTTCCTGAATATCAGAAAAGGGTATTCTGGTGGGTTCCGGGAGTCCAGGGAGGAACAACAGAATGTTACCGTCAAAAGGAGGAAGACAGAGGAGCGGCCTGTGGTGGGAGAGAGAGAGGGATGAGATTCATTTTGGCTATGTAAACAGTTCAAAATTAAACTCCTAAAGCCTTACTAGTGAACTAGTACATAAACATATACTCATACTAGAACTAAATGTGAATTCTGACTCACTAGTGTGTAGACTTACTACTTTCCATACTGTCCTGTGTAGTGTAATGATTTTTTTTAAGAGTAAGTCTTCTCTTCAATGATACTACATGGCAGTGACTGCAGTAATTTTGCAAGGAGGAATGATAGCCTACCAAGTGAATGTTGGCTCCTTGCACTATGCACGTCTCCCTCAGTCCCTCTGGCTTGTCAATATGGTGTTTGTGTAGATTTTTTCCCCCATCCTTGGTACAGTAGCTAGTTAGCTAACTAGCTAGCTTTGCACTTTTTTGCATTTCTAAGCACACTACTCGACCAGGTATTAGATTAGAGGAATGACATTTTCAAAATGAAATACTCCTCCTGGGTGGACTTTTAGGGAAATTAATGTAGAGAAATATCATAAAATACCAGAACACTCCCCTACATGCCTATTACAGACTTGATGTCAACGGAAACTGTGTGCCGGACCCAGAGTTGAGCCAATGTGATTTATATAGGACATTTATTTTAAAATCAGGATATTTTCTGCTGGAAATTTATCATCAGGCACAGTTATTATTAGTCAGCTTTTTTGTATCTATAAAAATCGGCCAAGAGCTGGCAATTACCAGCTAATGGAAATACTGCTGTAAACTATTCATGTGACGTGGTCTTTAACCTATTAGTCATCATAGAATCACTAGTGTCCTTGCTGACTTACAAGTGTGAACTGGTCATAGACCTGGGTGAGGTCATCCATCTTGTACTGCTCCAGCACCACAAAGTTATCCAGGTTACAGCTCCCCCTGCGGGCACAGTCCTGACAGTGCACCACATACGTCTTCCTGCTGTTGCTCTCACTAGTTACAAACAGCAGGTCAAACACCTCCACCTGCAGATGGAGAGGTGAGATTGTGAAAGGAGGTAGGTGTGTGTGTGTGTGTGTGTGTGTGTGTGTGTGTGTGTGTGTGTGAACATTTAAACTTTAAAATGTTGAATCCCTAACCAAAATGTGTAATTATTTTATTCACAACATTTTTAAATCACAGTGCAGTTATCACAAAACTACCACACCAACAGCTTCTGATCATCATCATAAAGGGAAAACATTTTACAAATAGGCCTACCTAACGCAACAATGGGAGCTTGGGTGCGCAGCACGCGTGGGGTGTAGAGCGAGCGGTCGGATCGAAATTGAGTGAAAGACACGTAACGGAGAGAAAAGAGAATGTAGGGAGAAGAAATGCGATCACTTGGCTAGGTTCATTTTTTGTTGCGAGACGCTAATACACACAAGAGGCTTTTTGCCCCCTGCCAGGTAGTCTCTTTAACTAAAAGTGTGTTCTTAATTGACTTGCCTGGTTAAACAAAGGTTAAATAAAAATAACAAATGGAAAAAACACTAGAGTCAACGTGAATTAAAGGTTGCTTTCGGGACAACATATCAGCTGCCCGAAGCAGATTCCAGATGCCGCCCACTGTATGACTCCGGTAGAACGGCATTGCCCCCGAGCTGTCAAACCACGCAAAAGGATTTGACATGGAATTTTATGAAATGTTTTAACGGAAATGTTTTTGTTTTTTTTGCCGTTTAAACGTCAAGAAAAATGGTCCCTTTGTCATATCCCTAGTGTGTGTGCGTACCTCGCAGATGCTGCAGTAATGTGCAGGCTCATCCCTGGTCCTGCCATGCCACACCAGCTCCTTGCCTGCCGCCTGCAGCAGCTCCCTCAGCATCTGACACTGCTTCAATGTCCGCAGAAGACAGTACCTAGCAGAGACAGACAGACGCACAGGGGTTAGCTGTGTGTGTGCGTGAGAGAGTGAGTGATTGAGTGAGTCTGAGCGAGAGAGAGAGAGAAAGAATGAATGACATGTGTGCGTTTGTGACTCACTTGATCATTTGGAAGAGCTTGCTGTCGGACACTTTGATGTTCCTGGCCATGTTCCAGGAGAGGTGTATCATGGGAACGATGGATTTGACGCTTTGCAGCTTATTCCACTCATATCGCTCTACTGCCAGCTTATACTGGTATGCTGGAGAGAGGAGACATGGAAGGAGAGGGACAGAGAGAGAGAAAATGGGATAAGAGAATCAATAAATAAAAAAATCACATTTCACTATGTCATAGCCACAAGTTGCTACAGATATTTTCACTCCGCCATTCCTTCCAGTTCTCTGCTGCCAATGACTGGAACGAATTGCAAAAATCCTTGAAGCTAGAGGTTCCCATCTCCCTCACTAACTTCAAGCATCTGCTGTCAAAGCTGCTTATCGATCACTGCACCTGTATATAGCCCTTCTGTAAATAGCCCATCCTACTACCTCATCCCCATATTTATTTTTTTACTATTTTTTTGCACTCCAGTATCTCTATTTGCACATCATCATTTGCACATCCATCATTCCAGTGTTAATGCTAATCTGTAATTTATTTCGCCACTATGGCCTATTTATTGTCTTCCTAACCTTACTGCATTTTGCACTACATTTGCACTCTGTATATTGATTTTCTATTGTGTTATTGACTGTACGTTTGTTTATTTCCCATGTGTAACTCAGTTTTCTGTCGCACCGCTTTGCTTTGTCTTGGCCAGGTCGCAGTTGTAAATGAGAACTTGTTCTCAACTGACCTACCTGGTTAAATAAAGGTGAAATAAAAAATAAATAAAAAAAGCTGACTGTCATACACCTAGTTTCCTGAACGAAAACATATTTTTTAGCCGAGAGATGAGTTTGTATTGGTCTGTCATGTAGCACACTTCTGTCTACAACATCAGATGCTCCATATGTGTAGGTAATCCTTTCTAACACACACACACACACACACACACACACACACACACACACACACACACACACACACACACACATATATATATATATATATTACAAAGAACTGTGATAATGTTGCGAATGCTCTCCACTTTCTGGACGACAGAGTTTTGAAATCAGTGGAATGCCCGACGGAAGCAGAGTATGACAGCTAAGGAGATGGTAAAAATGCAGGTGTTTGATTGGAAATATTTGCGGATGGAGTCGAAAAGAGAAAACACAAAGTATTTGGTATAAAACACCCGTCTCCGGATTACATATTCAAATGTAAGGGCAACCATGGAATCCGTGACAGATTTGGTTACGTTACAGCCTTAAATCGTGTCATATATATATATATATAACATTTATATAAGTATTCAGACCCTTTACTCACTACTTTGTTGAAGCACCTTTGGCAGCAAGACTGACTAGTAAGTGACTCTGTGGTGTTTTGTGCTGGATTATGTACTGAGCTGAATTGACTACGCACACAAAGCAATTAAGTCTTCGTGGGTATGACGCTACAGGCTTGGCACACCTGTATTTGAGGAGTTTCTCCCATTCGTCTCTGCAGATCCTCTCAAACTGTCAGGTTGGATGGGGAGCGTAGCTGAAAAGCTATTTTCAGGTCTCTTCAGAGATGTTTGATCGGGTTCAAGGCCAGGCTCTGGCTGGGCCAATCAAGGACATTCAGAGACTTGTCCCGAAGTCACTCCTGGGTTGTCTAGTAGCTGTGTGCTTAGGGTTGTTGTCCTGTTGGAAGTTGAACCTTCGCCCCCAGTCTGAGGGCCTGAGCGCTCTGTAGCAGGTTTTCATCAAGGACCTCTGTACTTTGCTCCATCTCCCAGTCCATGCCATTGAAAAATATCCCCACAGCATGATGCTGCCACCACCATGCTTCACCGTAGGGATGGTATTGGCCAAGTGATGAGCGGTGCCTGGTTTCCTCCAGACGTAACACTTGGAAGTCAGGTCAACGAGTTCAATCTTGGTTTAATCAGACCAGAAAATGGTCTGAGAGATGTCCTTCTGGAAGGTTCTCCCATAGCCACAGAGGAACTCTGCAGCTCTGTCCGAGTGACCATCAGGTTCTTGGTCACCTCCCTGACCAAAGCCCTTCTCCCCCGATTGCTCAGTTTGGCCGGGCGCCCAGCTCTAGGAAAAGTCTTGGTGGTTCCAAACTTCTTCCATTTAATAACGATGGAGGCCACAGTGTTCTTGGGGTTCTTCACTGCTGCAGACATTTTTTGGTACCCATCCCCAGATCTGTTGCTTGACACAATTCTGTCTCGAGGCTCTACGGAGAATTCCTTCAACCTCATGGCTTGATTCTTGCTCTGACTTGCACTGTCAAATGTGGGACCTTATATAGGCAGGTGTGTGCCTTTCCAAATCATGCCCAATCAATTGAATTTACCACAGGTGGACACCAATCAAGTTGTAGAAACATCTCAAGGATGATCAATGGAAACAGGATGCACCTGAGCTCAATCTCAAGTCTCATAGCATTTTCTCAAAAGTATGGTTCAAGATAATCAACTTTCAAAGCAGAATGACATTTTCCATTGTTTCTCAACTGTATGATATACCATTTTCTAGCTCTGAGTCTCTACTTATATCCAATGTAAAAAACGTCAGAAAAAATGTTGCTACACAAGACCGAATCGATTCGGTCAGTCATAGATCTCAATGTGTCAGTCCACGCCTATTAGACTGTAAACTCAACTCAACTTCCAGACTCACATCAACCATCTCCAATCCAAAATTAAATCCAGAATTGGCTTCCTATTTCGCAACAAAGCCTCCTTCACTCATGCTGCCAAACATGCCCTTGTAAAACTGACTATCCTACCGATCCTTGATTTCGGCGATGTCATTTACAAACTAGCCTCCAACACTCTACTTAGCAAATTGGATGTAGTCTATCACAGTGCCATCCGTTTTGTTACCAAAGCCCCATACACTACCCACCACTGCGACCTGCATGCTCTCGTTGGCTGGCCTTCATTATATATTCGCCGCCAAATCCACTGGCTCCAGGTCATCTATAAGTCATTACTAGGTAAATCCCCGCCCTATCTCAGCTCACTGGTCACTATAGCAACACCCACCCGTAGCATGCGCTCCAGCAGGTATATCTCACTGGTCAACCCCAAAGCCAACACCTCCTTTGGCCGCCATTCCTTCCAGTTCGCTGCTGCCAATGACTGGAACGAATTGCAAAAATCACTGAAGCTAGAGGTTCCTATCTCCCTCACTAACTTTAAGCGTCAGCTGTCAAAGCTGCTTATCGATCACTGCACCTGTATATAGCCCTTCTGTAAATAGCCCACACTACTACCTCATCCCCATATTTATTTTTGTTATTTTCACAAATCTTGCACTCCAGTATCTCTATTTGCACATCATAATTTGCACATCCTTCATTCCTGTGTTAATGATGATAATCTGTAATTTGTCTCACCACTATGGTCTATTTATTGTCCTACCTCTTAACCTTACTGCATTTTGCACTACATTTTGCACTCTGTATATAGACTTTCCATTGTGTTTTTGACCATGTTTGTTTACTGTGTAACTGTTGTTTTTGTCGCACTGCTTTGCTTTGTCTTGGCCAGGTCGCAGTTGCAAATGAGAACTTGTTCTCAACTGACCTACCTGGTTAAATAAAGGTGAAATAAAAAATAAAAATAAAAATCAGCACACATCAGTCATCTTTTAATGATGTCCAACAAATTCTACGTAAAAACCCATAAAACAACCGTTTATTTCCATACTAAGCATATCCCTTTGTTCTCCATGTCCATCCCGGTCTTACCGGTGAGAGGTCCTACGTTCCAGGCGATGTTGTTGCACCAGCCGATGGCCTGGACCCAGTGGACGGTGCCCGTGTTGAGCCACACCAAGTCTCCGGGACGCTGGATGAAGCGGTAGACAGGGACGTCTGCCTCGTACAGGTCCTCCAGGTTGGGCCACCATGACCCCATCAGGAAGTTGATGTTGTTTCTGCAAGAGAGACAAGACCGATGTTAGAAACAGAGGATGCACATGGACACCCGCTCATACTCTGAAGACTCCTACTCAAAAATTCTCAACAAAAAATTGTACATCTATAATTAATGAAAAGACGAGATATTCACTTTCCTTTTAATGGTGCCAAGTATACCACTTAAATCGGAGTTAGACTTGAGTTAAAACATCTCTAACCTTACAGACTGCACGGGCCGTAAAGAGACAGAGGTAGGATATCAACTTTGTGTTGGGTTAGAGGTATGAGATTTTTGTTTACGTACTTTTCACAGAAGTCGTTGATGATTCCCCAGTAATGTTCGGGCACAGCAAACCACTCACAGTCCCCCGGGCCAATGTTGATGTTCACTGAACAGAAATTATTGTTCTCCTGGTGTCCTAAAAGACAAGACACAAAAACCTTGTAAAACAAAACACAGTACAGTTACTACAAACAAACAACATTATGTGTGTGGACGTGTGCCTCTTGCTTTGTGTGTGTCTAACCTGGCGTCCTGCTACCGGGGACCTTCATGTAGAGCTGGACAGTGTTCATGCCCAAGATGGTGTGTCCTACGTGGCTGAGCAGGTTGCCAGCAGACACCACCCTGGCAAAGGCTGGCAGCTTACTGAGCTCCTGCAGCTGCAGCTTCCACCTGGGAGGTGGTCACAGAGCAAGGGTCAGAGGTCAACACTACAGCACAGCACTCTCCCAACCTGAGGATACCAATGCCCAGTCCTTCTACCTAGGACATATGTAAACATTAGCCACCTAAAAAATATAAATCTGAAGGGACTGGATAGGTGAAAGGACAAGGGTTGTTTTGGGACCAGGCTATAATCTGGTTTGTATGAAAATTGTCATATTAAAGACAAAACATCAGTGGTCTATTTCATGAACAGAACCACATAATATTTGGTGGAACACTTACTTCCTCTCGTCAGACAGATCGATGTTGGTGCCAAACTTTATGTGTTTGAAGGGACCTTTCCTCCGCCGCGTTGCACTGTGGGATCATGGGAGATGTAGTTTAGACAGAGCAGAGAGATATCACACAATGCATGCCTACAGACAGACATAGAGAAAGACATAGAGAGACAGAGAGAGACAGACGTCTTGCCTCTCAGCATTGGCTGCCTCTGCCTCCAGCTCCTTCTTCTTCTCATTCTCCTCCTGGAAAATACATTTAATGTAGGTTTATTTTGAACATATCTGTTCATTGTGGGAGTTCAAATCAAATCACATTTTATTGGTCACATACACGTGTTTAGCAGATGTTATTGCGGGGCTACAAAGTTTCCTAAGAGCTAGTCGCGAGGCAGCCATCTCCGTCAGCGCCATCTTAATTGGACAGCAGTATAACAAACATTCTAAGCTGGGAAGAACTTCTGTTTAAGTGACAAAGCTACGTCAGGAGTGACCATGTGAATATTCAGTTACTGTCTGACTGCTCCCTGACAAGGGTTAATCTCAACCCATTGAACACACACCACCCAGAGAACAGGCCCCTGTGGGTGTGTGCCGGTAACCTTAAATGACCCCACCCAAAACATACCATTCAAAACTGTGTTTCTATTCAACAAGGCCTTGTAGTGAGTGTGTTTGGCCATGGTGGGTTTGTGTGTGTGTGTGTGTGTGTGTGTGTGTGTGTGCGCGTGCATCTCCCTCTACTAACCCGTAGTGACTCCTGGAAGGACGAGGCCTGGTACTGAGCATACTTGGCAATGGTGGTGTGTGATTGGCTGCTCTGGCAGCGCCACATCTTCCTTGTGCCAGTCAGGTCCCAGTTCTCGTCAGTGGGCTGAGACAGCTGGGTCCGCACCTCCACCAGGTGGTCTGGGTTAGCCTCCACCAGGGTCTTAGTGGAGAACAGACCCAGGTCTGACAGAGGGGAGGGGGGAGAAGGGTGGGATGGAGAGGGGACAGTGTAGGAGAGGAAAGAAAAGAGGGAGACCGAGGATGGGGAATGAGGGAAAGGGAGAAAAAGGGAAATGTGATGTTTAGTACCACTAACTGGCATGGGCAACAGCAAAACATCTGTCAGTGAAATTCAGCCAATTTCAGCTATGGCTTCACGGTCTTACCCAGAGCAGTAAAACACAGAGTTCAGAAGAACTAGCTTAATGAACTAAAAGCTATTTATCCATCCAGTTATTCAGAGTGAGTTTCCAGTATGTGTGTGGTGTGCTACAGTAGTGAGCTAGCTGATGAAGTGAGGGAGCAAATAGCTTTTCTTGGCAGCAGTAAGCTACTTTACTTCAGATTCTATATTACTGTACATGTAATGACACTCTCTGCTTGCAGGTGGTGCTGTTGTCATACATGTTAAGTTGTTCAACACACCCACCCAAGCCTGTGAGCGAGTGAATGAATGCAAGCGCACATACACCCTCACACACACACACAAGCAAATGACACAAAGCTTTTATTTCTGTCCTTAGGGGAGAAACATTCAAGCAAAATTCTAATGAGATCCCAATCCGGACTAGATCGAACAGTAATGTTTTTTTTGCTAAGCAAAGTGTAATGCCCCCAGCAGTAGTGTGTAATGACGATTGAGGACTACCATTGGTATGTGTGTGTGTAACTCACCCAGTTTGAGCGCCCCGGCCAGCCCTCTGATGACGGTGACAGGGTTGGAGGGGTTGGTACAGAACTGATGGAGCGGAGGGAAGAACGCGTCCCTCTTATTCTCCAGCTACACACCACGGGAGAGAAACACACACAGATTAAACTTTTGACTTGCAAACTAGAAAAGACCTTTGCCACAGGGGTTTTCCTGGGACAGCGACGGACGAAACGACAAACTTCAGGATGAAAACTACATTTACTGATGCAAGTATAAAGTACAAAGTTATGAAACCGCAACAAACAAGACATAATGAAAAACCCTTGTGGCTGTATACTCACGTAGATGCTGGGTGTGGGGGGGTTGAGTTTGTCCTTTGGCAGTGAGGGCGACGGGGGCGGAGGGGGTCTGGGCGGGGGACACTTGTCCAGGAGGATACTGCTGTTGGACAGGCCGTTCTTCCCCAGGTTCCTAAAGACACAGACACGGGGACGGGGGGTAGAGCGAGGTAGAGATCATGTTTGGCTGCTCAATGACACTGCGATTAACCATGTTTCAGCTACTAGCATCAGCACAAGCCAACACAATGAGTCTGGAAGCTAAACAGACATGCGTTGTGCAGCACAATTAAAACAGATCACAGTTAAAACAGAACTACTGGAACCTGCGCTATGAGGCTCAGTAAGAGAAAGAAGCCTAGAGTAGCGGTTCACCGAAGCTCACTGAATACACAGAGTCGTATTGGTACAGTAGAATAACACATATGGCTCAGGTTGTGTACTCATGGCTTACTGGTCAGGAGCTCTACAGGCCTGTCACTTACTGGCCACTCCTTGTACACACCATGTATAGCCCTTTGTAAACATTAGCCACCTACCTAGTCATCAGCACAACACCTCTCCAACCTACTGATAGCCTGACCTACATCAGAGCACACTTCCCACAGTCAGTCGGTCACAAATAAACTATTTGGCAGCCCAGACCAGAACTGAAACTGGCCAGGCTAGCTGGCCAATACGGAATACGGCCAAGTTGGACAGCGACAGCTCAAACCAAACAGTCAGCTTTCTCACCAACAACAAACAGTCAGGCAGTAGCAGCCACCACAGTAAACTCCATATGACAGAGAGTGAGTGAACTCTAGTTCAGGGTATTCAAAGTTGGGGTCGCAGGGGAATTGGATTATTGTATGGGACAATATACAAGTAATTTTGAAGAACCAAAATTATTTAATGTATTTATTGGTTTCTTTTCATTTTGATAGAAGATGAAAATGTAATTAATTGAAGGTTATTTGTTGATGTAAAGACCTACATTTGCAGATTTTAAGGTTGAATTCTGGGGAGAAAAAACGAGGTCCCTGACAAAAAAGTTTGAATACCACTGCTCTAGTTGGTATGGCATTTACAAGGAAAAGATTGCATTAGAACACATAGCATTTGAAACATCCATTCTATGGCCATATGCTTCTTTAAAAAAATAAAACGAAATGGCTACAAATGAAATGTGACTGATGTCATAGAAGGATATGATGTCCTACCTGCATGCTTTGAGCACCTGGCTGGAGCTGGGATAGATGGAGACTGAGGACCATGGGACCAGGGCCGGCCTGCTGTGAGACACCCCAGTGGGCTCTACCTTCACTGGGCTCCGAGAGTCCTCTAGCCCCTTACCATTGACCTGTGGGGTAGTAGTTGAGGTACCGGTGGTTCTGGTGTTGGACGGGCTGCTGATAAGGCTGGTGAGGCTGTTGGCTGTGGGGGGTTGTGGGTCTGCGCAGCGTGGGGGGGAGGGGGTGGAGGCGGACATGGCTGAGAGGGGCGAGGAGGCCACAGAGTGTTCTGACAGGGGTTTGGGACCACCATGGAGGATGTTGTTGACCTTGATGTTATTGTCCATGGTGGCTCCTTGATTAACACCACCGTGATTATTATTATTATTATTATCGTGGTTAGTAACATCCTTATTACTGGCTTTTCCCGTGAACAAGGCTGAGAGCTGAGGATTGTCTGAACTGAGCGTGCCCGGAGGAGGAGAGCCGGGCTGGGATTGGCTCCACGAGCTGTCCGTAGTGGTTACCGCCCCCTGCTGGATGTGATTAGCCAATCCCTGCGTAGGGGCGGTGGTACCGGGACTGAGCAGCGTCCCTGTGGTGGTAGCCAATCCACTGCTGCTGTTGCTTCCTGAAGGCATGGTCTCTTTGGTTTGGGCCCCTGAGGTAGTGGTGGCAGAATGGAGGGGCAAGGAGGGGAGGTGGTTGGGGGCACCGCCCCTCTGGGGTGAAGAGGAGGAGGAGGAAGAGGAGGCAGGGCAGGGCCCGGTGGAATGTCCGACCTGATTTAGAATTTGAGCACCGGAGCCAGCGGCCTGGGAGGGATGGGAGGAGGAAGAAGAGAAAGCGTGTTCTCCATTGGGACCTGCCAAATGTGAACCTGGACCTTTGTGAAGCCCCTGGATAGAGGGAGAAAAAAAAGACAGTTAATTAAATGCAACACAAGAAAGGAAGTGACAGAGTAAGTCAGAGCAAAATAACAGGAGGTTGAGTGAAAGAGGGAGCAATAGAGAATTCACAAGATAGTAAGGATATGCATCTTTCACTTTCAAGACAAATCGATACGTACACTACCGTTCAAAGGTTTGGGGTCACTTAGAAATGTCCTTGTTGTTGAAAGAAAAGCACATTTTTTGTCCATTAAAATAACATCAAATTGATCAGAAATATAGTGTAGACATTGTTAATGTTATAAATGACTATTGTAGCTGGAAACAGCTGATTTTTTATGGAATATCTACGTAGGCATACAGAGGCCCATTATCAGCAACCATCACTCCTGTGTTCCAATGACACGTTGTGTTAGCTAATCCAAGTTTATAATAAAAAAAAAAGGCTAATTAATCATTAGAAAACCCTTTTGCAATTATGTTAGCAGAGCTGAAAAGACTAGTTGAGTATCTAGAGCATCAGCATTTGTGGGTTCGATCACAGGCTCAAAATTGCCAGAAACAATTAACTTTCTTCTGAAACTCGTCAGTCTATTCTGGCAGCTTCATTAAATAGTACCCGTGTTTTGCGAGTACTATTTAATGAAGCTGCCAGTTGAGGACTTGTGAGGCGTCTGTTTCTCAAACTAGACACTAATGTACTTGTCCTCTTGCTCAGTTGTGCACCGGGGCCTCCCACTCCTCTTTCTATTCTGGTTAGAGCCAGTTTGCCCTGTTCTGTGAAGGGAGTAGTACACAGCGTTGAATAGACTGACGAGTTTCAGAAGAAAGTTCTTTGTTTCTGGACATTTTGAGCCTGTAATCGAACCCACAAATGCTGATGCTCCAGATACTCAACTAGTCTAAAGGAAGGCCAGTTTAATTGCTTCTAATAAGCAAAACAGTTTTCAGCTGTGCTAACATAATTGCAAAAGGGTTTTCTAATTATCAATTCAGATAAACTTGGATTAGCTAACAACGTGCCATTGGAACACAGGAGTGATGGTTGCTGATAACGGGCCTCTGTAAGCCAATGTAGATATTCCATTAAAAGATTAATGGAAAATAAATTCCAGCTACAATAGTCATTTAAAACATTAACAATGTCTACACTGTATTTCTGATCAATTTTATGTTATTTTAAATGGACAAAAATGTTTTTCTGTATCTACAGTCGTGGCCAAAAGTTTTGAGAATGACAAGTATTGGTCTCCACAAAGTTTCCTGCTTCAGTGTTCTTAGATCTTTATGTCAGTAGTTACTATGGTACACTGAAGTATAATTACAAGTATTCCATAAGTGTCAAAGGCTTACATTGACAATGACATTGAGTTTATGCAAAGAGTCAATATTTGCAGTGTTGACCCTTCTTTTTCAAGACCTCTGCAATCTGCCCTGGCATGCTGTCAATTAACTTCTGGGCCACATCCTGACTGATGGCAGGCCATTCTTGCATAATCAATGCTTGGAGTTTGTCAGAAGTTGTGGGTTTTCACCCGCCTCTTGAGGATCGACAACAAGTTCTCAATGGGATTAAGGTCTGGGGAGTTTCCTGGCCATGGACCCAAAATGTCAATGTTTTGTTCCCCGAGCCTCTTAGTTATCACTTTTGCCTTATGACAAGGTGCTCCATCATGCTGGAAAAGGCATTGGTCGTCACCAAACTGTTCTTGGATGGTTGGGAGAAGTTGCTCTCGGAGGATGTGTTGGTACCATTCTTTATTCATGACTGTGTTCTTAGGTAAAATTGTGGCTGAGAAGCAACCCCACACATGAATGGTCTGAGGACACTTGGCACTGTTGGCATGACACAGGACTGATCGTAGCGCTCACCTTGTCTTCTCCAGACAAGGTGTTTTCCGGATGGCCCAAACAATCAGAAAGGGAAAATGACTCTACCCCAGTCCTCAGCAGTCCAATCCTTGTACCTTTTGCAGAATATCAGTCTGTCCCTGATGTTTTTCCTGGAGAGAAGTAGCTTCTTTGCTGCCCTTCTTGACACCAGGCCATCCTCCAAAAGTCTTAGCCTCACTGTGCGTGCAGACGCACTCACACCTGCCTGCTGCCATTCCCGATACAGGAACGATACATTTTAGTTTTAAATTATTCGGTTTGATTAGAGAACGAATCGATGAAATTCGGTTTGATGCAATACGATTCGATGCACTAACATTTTGATGCATATCGGTGAAAAGTTACATCCCTACCAGATAAGATACAGATGTTCTGTCTTGCTTGCTAACTGTCTAAGAGTGAAAGTGAGACACATAAAGAACTAGTCAGAATTACAAAGAAAGATATGTACCTGAGTGGAGTTGGTGCGTTGCTGGCTCTTCCAGGCCTCCTCTGCATTACTGGTATTATTACTGCTGTGACTGGTGTTGTTGCTGGTGGGGGTACTGGGATTACTGGTACTGGTGGCTGTGCAGTTTTGAGGTAGACGGTTCTGCTGTAGGTAAGGCACGTTTCCATTACTCCCGCCACCTCCCGTTAGACCGCCCGGTAACGTCCCTGCACCCGGTAGACTGGGAGTGCGATTATTGCCTACAGTTCCTGCCTCTGGATTGCCTAGCTGCCCAAGGGGACTTGAAGATAAAGGTCTATTGGCCATTGGCTGAGCAGTACAGGGGTGGCGGGCTGTGGTTTGACTGACAGGTGACGTCCGGGAGAGGGGGTGAGGGGAGGGGAGGGAGTTTGGGGACAGCGAGGGGCCGTTGGGTAGGGTGGGCCGCAACTGTCCTGCCGCCTGTTGTCTCACCTAGCCAATTCAAGGGGGGATGGGAGGGAGACAGAACAGTTAGCATACGGTTTATACTAAAATGTGTGGTGTTTGCTTATCTATATCACACCAAATGTCTTTACATAGTGGAGGGAAATGTTGATGAAGTTATACAGTGCCCTCCACTAATATTGGCCCCATTGGTAAATATGAGCAAAACGTTGTTTATACTCTTGGTCATTCATTCAAAAAATAAAACACAAAAATCAAACCTTTGGTTAAAGTAAAATAATTGAAAGAAAAAGTACTCTCGCGTAATGAGGTTGGAGAACACATGGCAAGGTATCGAAGACTATTCCTCCATACAGAATCTCTCCAGATTCTTCAGATTCCAAGGTCCACGCTTGTGGACTCTCCACTGCAGCTCAGGTTTTCTATGGGGTTTAGGTCAGGGGAGTGGGGTGGCCATGGCAAAACCTTGATTCTGTGGTCAGTGAACCATTTTTGTGTTGATTTTGAGGTGTGCTTTGGATCATTGTCCTGCTAGAAGATCCAACCATGGCCCAGTTTAAGCTTCCTCACAGAGGCAGTCAGGTTTTGATTTAATATCTGCTGGTACTTGAGTCCATGATACCATGTATCCTAACAAGTTGTCCAGGGCCTTTGGAAGAAAAACAGCCGCACAACATCAAAGATCCACCACCATACTTCACAGTGGGGGCGAGGTACTTTCTGCATGGCTCTTTCTGTCTACGCCAAACCCACCTCTGTTGTTTGTGTCCAAAAAGCTCTATTTTGGTCTCAACTGACCATAGAACCCGGTCCCATTGAAAGTTCCAGTAAAGTTTGGCAAACTGTAGTCACTTGAGTGTGTTGTTTAATGACAGCAAAGGCTTTTTTTATGGCAACCCTCCCAAACAACTTATGTAGATTGCGTCTGATCGTAGTTTGAGACTTTCTGACCCAAAGACCCAACTATTTATATGTATACAGTATATTAGTATCCTGTCAGTAGTATATTTTCTTAATTGCTTATAGAATATCGAATGTGCAATACGTGCATTTATCTGTAATTAAACCCTGTAATAAGGACTGTATTTTAAGGGAATTATTATTATTGACCTAAATTATATCATACGCACATTTAGCTATTTAAGTATCTCTTCTTGTCATTTACAAGTACAGTTAATTTACCCATGCAAATATGAATTTACCTGTACATTTAACCAGACTGTATATTAAGTAAACTATTATTGCCCTCATTTATATCATACGCTATTTAAGTATCTTTCTCTGCCATCGACCTGTATAGTTAACCATGCAAATATATATTTTTTATATCTACTTACAATAATTGTATCATTTTTGAATAGTGTACATATCCTGCCGGCGGCTATTAGACTATATAATGCCTCACCGGGGTGCCATGCCGTCGGCAACATAGATCTGGAACTGTTGGGGTGCTAGGACCTAATTTAACAATTATGCATCCATCTGTGAGTAACTCTGGTCCGTCATCACTCATTCACTCAGGACCTATTTATTCATGCAGGTCTGTATATACATACTCATGTACAGTTGTTTTATCATATCACGTGCAATATTGCTTGTAATTCTTGGACCTAACTTACGTAGGCATTCACTCAGGAATGCATATTAGTATTCTGTCAGTTGCACCTTTTCTCATTGCTTTTAGTATATCGAATGTGCAATACGTGCAGTTGTCTGTAATTAAACCCTGCGCACTAAGGACTGTATTTTAAGGGAATTACTATTATTACCCCAAATTATATCATACACACTTTTAGCTATTTTAGTATCTCTTCCTGTCATTTACCTGTACAGTTTGTGTAACCATGCAAGTATTCACTTATCTGTAAATATAACTGTATATTTACCTGTACAGCTAATTTAACCATGCAAAATATTCACGTACCTGTTCATTTAGCCAGTCTGTCTATTAAGTAAACTATTATTACCCTCGCTCATATCATATACATTTTTAGCTACTGAAGTATTTCTCTGCCATCGACCTGTATAGTATAGTTAACCATCCAACATCCACCAATGTATAGTGTACATATTCAGCCAACCACCCATACTATGCAATGTCTTTTTATAGCTTGTTTTTGCACTCCAGATATCTTGTATTTCTATACTTTTTCATACTGCCGCTCTATGTATCATGTACCGTGTATCTGTCTTTTGTGTACTTTCGTTGTGGTATTTTGCACCTGCCCTGTGTTTTGTTGTTGTAGCAGCTTGACAAAGAAATCTTCAGGCATTCACTAATACTATGCAATGCCCTTTTATAGCTTTTTGCACTACAGACTTTTTATACTGCCGCACTATGTATCATGTATCGTCTTTTGTGTATTTCGTTCAGGCATTTTGCACCTGTCCTGTGTTTCAGTAGCTGCTTGACAAAGAAATTTCCCCTCGAGGATCAATAAAGTATCTATCTAATGGTGTGGGGGATATTTTCTTGGCACACTTTGGGCCCCTTAGTACCAATTGAGCATTGTTTAAAACGCCATAGCCTACCTGAGTATTGTTGCTGACCATGTCCATCCCTTTATGACCACAGTGTGCCCATCTTCTAATGGCTACTTCCAGCAGGATAACGCACCAGTATAATGTCACAAAGCTCACATCATCTCAAACTGGTTTCTTGAACATGACAATGAGTTCACTGTACTCAAATGGCCTCCACAGTCACCAGATCTCAATCCAATAGAGGACCTTTGGGATGTGGTGGAACGGGAGATTCATGTCATGGATGTGCAACAGAAATCTGCAGCAACTGTGTGATGCTATAATGTCAATATGGACCAAAATCTCTGAGGAATGTTTCCAGCACCTCTATGCCACAAAGAATTAAGGCAGTTCTGAAGGCAAAAGGGGGTCCAACTTGGTACTAGCAAGGTGTACCTAATGAAGTGGGAAGTGAGTGTATATACATAGCATATTCTTTATTTAACCTTTATTTAACTAGGCAATTCAGTTAAGAACAAATTCTTCAAATTCTTAATTATTTTACAATGACAGCCTACACCGACCAAACTCAAAACGACACTGGGCTAATTGTGCGCCACCCTTTGGGACGGTTGTGATACAGTCTGGATTTGAACCAGGTTGTCTGTAGTGACGCCTCTAGCGTTGAGATGCAGTGTCTTAGACCACTGCGCCACTTGGGAGCCCAACTTACTGCAATTCTCCAGTTGTGATCCTTGGAGATGTTTTGGCCACTAACCATCCTCCTCACTGTGCATGGGGTCAATATAGACACCTGTCCTCTTCCAGGCTGATTGTTAACATCTCCAGTTGCTTTAAACTTCTTAATTATTGCCCTGATAGTGGAAATGGGCATTTTCAACCATTGAGATAGTTTCTTATAGCGATTTCCTGATTTGTGCAGCTTAACCTTTTGTCGCACATCATTACTGAATTCTTAGGTCTTTCCCATACTGATGGATGACTATGGGAACTTGGCCTGTTTGTCACCTCATATCAATACCCCAGTGAAACAGGAAGTCATGGCTTACTTAAGTGTTCCTAATAACCCAGGTGAAATTAAAAACACAAAATATGAATAGGAATATACAGTCGTGGCCAAAAGTTTTGAGAATGACAAGTATTGGTCTCCACAAAGTTTGCTGCCTCAGTGTTGATGGCAATTTACATATCCTCCAGAATGTCATGAAGAGTGATCAGATGAATTGCAATTAATTGCAAAGTCCCTCTTTGCCATGAAAATGAACTTAATCCCCCCAAAACATTTCCACTGCATTTCAGCCCTGCCACAAAAGGACCAGCTGCCATCATGTCAGTGATTGTCTCGTTAACACAGGTGAGAGTGTTGACAAGGACAAGGCTGGAGATCACTCTGTCATGCTGATTGAGTCAGAATAACAGACTGGAAGCTTTAAAAGGAGGGTGGTGCTTGAAATCATTGTTCTTCCTCTGTCAACCATGGTTACCTGCAAGGAAACACGTGCCGTCATCATTGCTTTGCACAAAAAGGGCTTCACAGGCAAGGATATTGCTGCTGGTAAGATTGCACCTAAATCAACCATTTATCATCAAGAACTTCAAGGAGAGAGGTTCAATTGTTGTGAAGAAGGCATCAGGGCGCCCAAGAAAGTCCAGCAAGCGCCAGAACCGTCACCTAAAGTTGATTCAGCTGCAGGCTCGGGCCACCACCAGTGCAGAGCTTGCTCAGGAATGGCAGCAGGCAGGTGTGAGTGCATCTGCACGCACAGTGAGGCGAAGACTTTTGGAGGATGGCCTGGTGTCAAGAAGGGCAGCAAAGAAGCTACTTCTCTCCAGGAAAAACATCAGGGACAGACTGATATTCTGCAAAAGGTACAAGGATTGGACTGGGGTAGAGTAATTTTCTCTGATGAATCCCCTTTCTGATTGTTTGGGCCATCCGGAAAACACCTTGTCCGGAGAAGACAAGGTGAGCGCTACCATCAGTCCTGTGTCATGCCAACAGTAAAGCATCCTCAGACCATTCATGTGTGGGGTTGCTTCTCAGCCAAGGGAGTGGGTTAAATTACAATTTTGCCTAAGAACACAGTCATGAATAAAGAATGGTTCCAACACATCCTCCGAGAGCAACTTCTCCCAACCATCCAAGAACAGTTTGGTGACTACCAATGCCTTTTCCAGTATGATGGAGCACCTTGCCATAAGGCAAAAGTGATAACTAAGTGGCTTGGGGAACAAAACATCAACATTTTGGGTCCATGGTCAGGAAACTCCCCAGATCTTAATCCCATTGAGAACTTGTGGTCGATCCTCAAGAGGCGGGTGGACAAACAAAAACCCACAACTTCTGACAAACTCCAAGCATTGATTATGCAAGAATGGCCTGCCATCAGTTAGGATGTGGCCCAGAAGTTACAACACTGCAAATATTGACTCTTTGCATAAACTGAATGTCATTGTCAATGAAAGCCTTTGAAATACTAACTATACTTCAGTGTACCATAGTAACTACTGACATAAAGATCTAAGAACACTGAAGCAGCAAATTTTGTGGAGACCAATACTCAAAACTTTTGGCCACGACTGTACTTCAGTTAGATTTTACTCATAAGAATTTCTAGGGTGCCAATAATTGTTTGAGAAAAAGATTTATTTAATTTATTTCACATTAATTTTCACTCATTTTACTCCAATTAAAGGTTTGATTTTTGTCAATATTTTTAAATGAAAGACTAAGAGGATAAACAGCTTTTTTTTCACAGCCCGTTTTGCTCATATTTACCAAGGGTGCCAATACTAGTGGAGGGCACTATACATAAAGCCACAGGTGTCAGTGAGTGTGAGTGTGTGTGTACCTGATGTTGTTGATGCTGCTGCATGAGGGAGAACTGGTTTTCCAGCTGGTCCAGCATCTGCACCTGTGGTGGTTTCAGACTGGCCCGGTTGATCCGAAGCTGATCCAGGAGCTAAAAGAGGACAGAAAGATAAAGCCATTTAGAACCATAGTTAACGATTTCCATTCTGAAGTGTTTTGCTTATGGCTTTTTATGCTTACTATTTAGTACGCAAGTTGCTTTATACTGCAAAGTTGCTTTGGAGAAGGGCTGTAGAGTCTGTAAAATGACTCACATGTAACAAATACAGTTCAGGTCTGACTCATTTGATTAGAATCAGACACTGGTATGGTTTGATTGGAAGAGCAGAACCCACCTGTAGTTTCTGTGGTGTTAGGTACCAGCTGGGGATCTGCGGTTGTACCGGGTGGTTTGTCCACGAGTCCACAGCACTCTTTGGGATCAGAGAGAGATACTTGTCAATCAAGCTTGTAACAATTTCGGCATCATTCCTATTTGCGTTCACAAAGCTGATATAGGGCCAGTTGGCGTGACAGAGATTTGGTTCTGGGTTCTGAAATTAGGCTGGGTTAAGGAAAGTTCCCTCTAAGCTGCGCCCAGCTCACCTGGGACTGTCGCACAGAATAAATATCTTCCCGGGCAGAGAAGCACAAGATTGAACTTCACTCAACTTTCTAGTTTTCCCCTTTAGTTAACACTATCAACGTTTCCCTCCGCTGTGCAAATTGTGATCGAATCAACGCAATATTAGCCACTTTCAATGCAACATACCGAAACAAAACTAACTACTAAACAATCAGAGCTGCAGTTTCCCTATATAGACCAGTACCACAGACGGATCTGTGCCATTAACTTTGAACTGGACTGTGTTTACAGCATAAGTGGTCGTGAGTAGAGGCGCTTGTTTTGAGATCAAAGCGAGAGCTGCATGTAGCCAGGTGTGTACATTTGTTCATATTCTTTGCTATTTAGTGAGTTATTAGCCCAGTTATAGCCAATTTCTAGTGGTTGCTCCCTACAAGAGTACAAAAAGTGAATTTCTAGTCATCTTTGAAAAGCAAGTCAGGTAAAGGGCTTTTTTCCTGTAAGGGGCAGTGTTGTATTTTGGGGCAGTGTTGCATTTTGAGACAGGTTTGAATAAGCTAAGTAGCCAATAGACAGAGGGTAGAATCATTTGTCGGATTCTCTGTAATAATGGTATGGGAATAATAATACATTTTGTTTTGTTTCTTCAACATTTTCAGTCAACTCCTTGTCTGAAGGACAAGTGATTAAACGGGTTAATGTCAATCCCTACCTTCCCCCCCCCCCCCCCCCCCAAATGTCTCATGGAATGTAGGCCTACATTGAACACCACACATTAGCTGCTACTGTAGGCTGAATGATATAACAGCCATTTCATTGTTAAAATGTTATGTGATGCATTTTCTCCATTTATTTTTATTTTTATGGTAGGTCACTCTGCTAGGCCTACATTATGATCAAATAGCCATAGTAGCCTACATGGTCACTGTTATAACTAACTTAAAGCAGTTACAGTCTCAGTGTTCACAGTAAATGCGCGCCAGATGTTGCACAGAATTTTCACAACATTCACATCTCCACTGAAATTTGCTTAGTGGCTGAAAAAATTAGAGGGAACATTGTTAAGGACTGAACAATACCTTAGACGGGCTGGCGGTGCGTTTCCTCTTGGCGGGGCTGGCCTGACCGGCAGTGTGGTTGGGATGGGGGAAGACGTGTGTTTGGCCCTGGCCTCCCTCACCACTCTGGTGGGACTTAGATGCCTGGGGGAGAGCCAGGAGAGGAGGGTTATGGGGGAGAGGGGGGATGGTTGTTGGGAGAAGCAGGAAAGGAGAGGGGAGGATGGTTCTGTTACTATGTGTAGAGGGTTTGGACTAAGAATAGATACCACAACCCCGACAACAACAACCTAATTGATTCCTCTAATCAGGAATCTCAGAGCTAACAGTGTGCGACAGTCTTGTCTTTTTTCTTGGCAGGAGGAATGAGATGAATTTGATATGAAACGTAACCACCGTTTGCCATCAAACCTTTGGTACAAAGGTAGTTTTAATGTCAAACGGTCATCCAAGAAAAAAAGGCAAGGCAGGCAAGTTCAGAATTCATCAGATATCATTCAGTGTCACTAACATATAACAATAACATATCAGTAGTTTCCATTCATTCTGTGCATGTCGTATCAAACAGAGTTGATGGGTGAGTGAGAGTAGCATTGACTGATGACTTGTACTGTTGTATTAAGAACCACACAGAGAATTACATCTACTAAATCTACTGTATGTGAGGTTAGTTTTAGTGAGGGTGATTCTCTCGTCTCAACCCCTTTGCTTTTTCTGCACTGATGCAACGTTTCTAGACAGTTGAATGCAAATATTGCCGGTATCCACTGTATTTCACCTATCTTGAGTTTTCCGATCAGTGCCAATGAGAGGTGGGGTGGGGTGGGGGTCTCTAGTGGTCTCACCTGCTGCTGCTGTGTCTGTGACACTGGGCTGCCTGCTGCAGTGTTCAGGCCCCCCTGTCTGGAGGTGAGCTCAGCGGGGATGGGCAGGCTCCACGCCTCCTCAATACTAGGAAGCATTTTAGTACCCTTCCCCCCCTCAAGACTACCTGGCTGAGGGTTACACAACTGAGCCTATAGGAGGAGGAAATGGCGTAAAAGACACATTTCAGTACTGGTTTACGGTACGGTAGGACAATCCACTGACACTACGGACTGAGCACCTTGTGGAGTGCAATATTTTCTACTTATAGTATAGTACTGTAACATTTTATACTTATAGTATAGTACTATAATATGTTCTACTTATAGTATAGGTTGTTGTACATGAAATACAGCCTCTTCAGAGATGAGATAAAGTCAAATGAAAAGAAATCACTCAAAGAATGGTCAATGCCATGAGATTGTCTTTACGATTACTGATGAGAATGTGTAGTATCGCATCAATATGAATCAGTGTTCATACCTCAAATGAGTCAAATCAAAAAAATGTATCACAGAATTACATCACAGTCCGTAAAATAAACACATTTACAAAATAGAGCTCTTAAAACACTTGCATGATACACCACAACAAAGCACAAAACAACCCAACACACACCACAACGTTTAACAGAAAAAGGGACAGCTCAAATTTTGTTTTACTGTTTGGTTGGTGTGTGTGTGTGTGTACACATCTCTTGTGTACATGTGTATCCCTCCCGCCCTGCCTACCTGCAGCAGCTTAATGCGGTGTGTGAGGGCGGCGGTGTTAGTGCAGGCCTTGCTGCGTGTGGCGTTGATGTAACACTTGATGGCGTCGTGCGGCTGCCCGCAGGATTCGTAGAGCGTGCCCAGGTCCATCCAGGCGGCTGCGTGACTGTGGTCCAGCTGCACTGCACAGATGTAGGCCTGCAGTGCGTCCATAGGCTGGTTCTGCTGCTGGTACAGCACACTAGGGTAGGGAGGGAGGGAGAGCGAGAGAGAGAGAGAAAGTGATGGGGAGAGGGGGGCAGGGTTTTTAGTGTACTCTCTCCCTCAGGTGGCCACACCCAAAGTTTATCCATACTTCACTCGCTAGGGACCCCTCACTCCCACTCTCCCTCTCCTGTTGCAGTGTGGAGCAGGGTCCCCTTGGGTCAAGACCCGCCCCTTTGAGGGTTCCCTCAGCTGCAGTTATCCCTTGAGACCGTACAGCACCAAGACTGTAGAGACAGGCTAATACTGCTGTTCCAATCCTATTGCTATGGGCAACACCCACACACTCCAGTGTTTCCCCTATATGCATTTAGCATATAGGGGATGGTAAAAGGTTTCAGTGTAAACTTAAGTTACTAAAACCTGTTATAAAGTAAGTAGATAACATAGTGGAGCAATATATATATTTTTTTATAAGATCTTTGAGAACTAACAATCACCAAAATAAAAACTAGACAGTCAGAGATTATCTAAAATTCCATCGCATGTGGCCCATATTGATTTTGTTATACTGCTTGAAATCACTCAGATAACATATGAACATGGCATAAGCCATGGCAAAATATGTAGAATTACAGGAAACTAGCTTTAAAACCGCAAACTTTTCTCTGTGCATCTAAGAGGGCCTCTAACACTGTGCCATCCTAGGGGAAGCACCCCAAGGGTCCTACAGCCAGACAGTTGACAGGTGAGTATACTCTGGCTGGAGTGTGTCAGGTCTTACCCTATGGAGCACCAGGTGTCAGCACTGGCCTCAGACTTGTCAATGGACTGTCTGTAGGAGATGAAGGCATCCTGGACTTTCCCAATACTGGAGTAGCACCTGGAGAGAAACACACATTATGCTTAGTTACTATCAGTATGAATATGAATACAAAGTTTATGTCAGAGAGACAGACAGTCAGAGACAGCATGTCAGAGAGATAGACCGAGTCAGAGACAGAACATCAGCCAGCCACAGACAGAGCTAGCCAGCCAGACATACACTGCATTGCTACAGCCCTCTGCTTTTGCATTTAGTAGGCTAGACTATACAACTGTGCCATCTGTACCAGCCTTCCAATGGTCTGCTAGTAACTACTTGCTGTTTGCTTCCCTGCAGCTAACACTCCAGACCTAGATACAGCAGACTAAACAGCCCATTGTAACTACAGCTCAGCCATTGCATTCAGAGCGGCACAACTCTGACACTACCACACCAGACTACAAACAATAGCAAACCGTATCAGCAATCAGCTTTAGCACTCCTGCTAGCCATTAGCTTCATAGTCACTAACATAACAACATTCTACAGCTCTGTTTTACTACAGGATGAAGCCAATTCTAGCACCTGGACTAAAGGGCTGGGCTGACACTGTCTGCAGTAGCCTAGCCTCTGCAGAGTCCCCAACAATGTTCCGGTTTTCAGGGGAAATGTAGAGAGCCTGTGACGTGACTTTTTTGGACTTTAACAAGGCGACACTCCATCTTAAAATGGTGCTACACCTATTATTGCCTCTACTATGTGGAAGCTATGTGAATTGCAACACTAGGTTACAATAAAATCAAATCTCCCCTCCCCCAAATCCCTGTAACATGGTGGAGACTCACGCTTCAGCCTTTTACTTTTGGTCTACCAGCTTCAAACAGCTGGAAAAATATATATATTTCACAGTGATTTAGATGGTACAATGATTCCCTACACTATTCAGTGTTTGTTTTCTCACATAAACTGAAACTGAGCGAACAGTGTAGAATTTTAGCAACCAGGAAATTACAGCATGATTTCTACATTGCATCTCTGCATCTCTCTTCAACGCTGCCCACGTTCAAACAGTTCGTAAAGTGCCCAACCAGGAATAATAAAACTCTGGACTTGTTATATGCTAATGTGAAGGATGCATACAACTCCACTGCACTCCCTCCCCTCGGTAGATCGGATCACAACCTTGTCCACCTCACCCCACTCTACAGGCCTTTGGTCCAACAGCAACCTGCAACCACCAGGACTATTAGGAGATGGTCCCCGGAGGCGAATGAGGCCCTACAGGACTGTTTTGAAACAACAGACTGGGATGTGCTCTGTGAGGCCCATGGGGAGGACATCGATGGACTCGCTGACTGCATAACAGACTATATTAATTTTTGTGTAGACAACACTGTACCCACCAGGAAGGTACGCTGTTTCCCAAACATAAACCCTGGGTCACCAGCGACCTGAAGGCCCTGCTGAATGAGAAGAAGAGGGCCTTCAAGGAGAGGGACAAGGACAAATTGAAATGCGTCCAGAGGGAGCTGAAGTTGCGGATTGCTGAGGGGAAGAGAGTGTATAAGGAGAAGATGGAGGACAAGCTGAGGCAGAGCCAGGTGAGACAGGTGTGGAAGGGTATGAGAAATATCACTGGCTTCAAAAAGTCAAACAGTGGGCAGACGGAGGGGACCCAGGACAGAGCCAATGAGCTGAACCAATTGGGAGAAATCAATATGAGAACATCACAGCCAATCACAACACTGGCAGGCAAGTAATACTGTGAAACACAATCATTACACTATTACTGCAGATATAAATGGACATTTTCAGAAATTCCAATGCAAAAATAATTTTAAAAAATACTATATGTAGCACCTTTAACTCCTCCACACTTACTGGATTGGTTGAGCAGTGCAGAAGAGAACCTCCCCCGACAGTTTTTTGTATTCTCTTCAAGAGAGCTAGTTTTTAGGCATTTATTTTACACATGATACGTTAGGTTAGCACTAGCCCAACCATGTCAATTGCACCCTAATGATCCAGAATATAAGTGGATAAAATAAGTAAGCCATAATAAACGTGTGGAATAGCAAAAAGGCAAACTGAAATAAAAAATAAACACAATTACAGAGCTATTCATCTTTAGGTTTCTGTGTAACAAGAATGAGCTGTCTTCCCAGTGACTAGACTGATCAATAATCAGTGACATCAGAAGAGCAGACAATGAAGCTCTGAAACAGCTAGTGTCTAGGCATGTAGAGTGTAGAGAATCAGATGAGACTGAATCCAATAGAAGAGAACAGACAAGTCCTACTCAATACCCTGCTGTTTTTTTTTTTTTAAGTAACCTTTATTTAACTGGGCAAGTCCGTTAAGAAGAAATTCTTATTTACAATGACGGCCTACCTACAGGTTCAGCCCCTGGAGCAAATTAGGGTTAAGTGCCTTGCTCAAGGACACATTGACAGGTTTTTCACTTTGTCGGCTCGGGTATTCAAACCAGCGACCTTTCGGTTACTGGCCCAACGCTCTAACCGCTAGGCTACCTGCCGCGCTACCTTGCTAAAGGGTAACTACAACCAGCAGGAATTCACTATTAAAGAAAATGTCAAAAAAAATAATAAATAAAGCCTCTTACCTGCCGAGGAAGTACCAGGACTGTCCAGAGTTGGGGTCTGCTTCTAGCGACTTCTGTAGACACTGGATGGCATAGCTGTCCTTGGTGCCTTTGTCCCCTAACTGCTCCACAGTGTGATGCATCCAGCCTGGAGGAGACCAGACCAGGAGAGTTAGGAGGGTGGAGGATCCAACAGCTGTCACCACTAGTCTGGGTGCAGGGCTAGCCTTCTGCTAGCTGGTCAACAGCACCACTAGCTAGCAGCACCCTACACTTCACTGTCTGCAATAGTAACTCTCAGCACCACTGATCCAGCAGGTCTTTCTGCTATTCTATTACCAAGGCTAGCTAGTTCTGATAACAAGTGGTACAGCTCGAGTGGCTAATACAACACTAATATACACTGGTATAGTACTACACTGTCAGGCTCAGAGGGGTGACACTGCTCTGTCTGTCTGGAGTGTAAAAGCACCAGTCTCATAAACGGACCAAATGGCTTGTCTGTCTAGAGCTTTCTAAAGAAGAGGGAGGGAGAGCGCAGAAAGAGGGAGGGGAATTCCTCCTCCATACACACACCAGCCATGTCTTCAAAGGTTTAAACAAGTTCCCCAGGGCTCCCTCCCCTCTCCAAAACACACACACTTCCCTAAGGACGGACATACACACAGACACACACTTCCCACTCGCTCCCCGCAACACCTGTGGCGAGCCTTGCTGGGAGGTCACCATGACAACCCTGGCAGAGCAGTCATCAGGGCAGAAAGAGAGAATGGTTTTACGACCAAGGGAACATTCTTAACCAGGGAGGATGGCAAGAAAAAAGACAAGAGCTGTGTGTTTGGTTGTGTGTGTAGTGTGGGGGTTGGGGTACACAAACTAACACCTCCATAATGAGCTGTTGCATCGGACACGCCAGGGCAGAGAGACTAGAGGATTGGGAGAAACTTGGGAAAACTGGGATGGGAGTAGGGAAGAAGTGGAGATCTGGGAAAACTGTCCATCTGGGAATACCGTGCACAACATCTCCCAGAACACAATGCATGATGCAACCCTGTGTTATTAACCATATACACCTGGTTCATATTAGTACCATCAACAAACCTATCAAAAAACAAAAACTAGGATGCATTTTTCAACATATTCAACAAGATCCAGAAGAAAATGATAGGTTAATGCCATGAAAATGCCATTATCTCAACAAGTAACATATTTTCTTTCAACAAATGACAGTAGTATATACGAGAGAGACTGAGAAGGACTTACCCAGTTGTTGCAGTGTAGCAGCCTTTACCAGTGCAGGAAGATTCTCTGTCTGTAGTAAACTCTCATACGCTTCTTTTGCTGCTCTGAATTTTTTCTGCAGAGAAAAGGGTTGATTTAGCCAGACAGAAGGGTCAATGTGTTTTATGGTCTCACTGGTCAGACACAAAGAAGTCTGGACACCTCCTCAGACCAAACCAACAATGTAAGGCCTTTCAGACTGACCACACACACAAACAACCACACACACACACACACACACACGGCAGGGGGAGGGTCAGTCTGGGACAGGACAGGCCAGACAGGTTTTAAGTGCTGTGTGTGTGTGTGTGTGTGTGCTTCTTGTGGGGACTATTCTTGTGGGGACCAGAAGTTTGACCAACTGGGGACATTTTGTTGGTACCCACAAGTTCAAATGCTATTTCTAGGCGGTTTAGGGTTAAGGCTTGAATTTGTGTCCGGGTTAGAATTACATTAAGGGTTAGGGTTAGTTTTAGGGTTAGGTTAAGGTTCGGTTTTTGGTTAGGGAAAATAGGATTTTAAATGGGACAGAATTGTGTGGTTAGCTGTACACGACTGTGTGTGTGTGTGTGTGTGTGTGTGTGTGTGTGTGTGTGTGTGTGTGTGTGTGTGTGTGTTAGTTAAATCATCCCACCTTCAGGGCAGTTTTTATCTGGGGAAACCTGAGAAGCCCACTCTGGACAGAGATGTGTTTATTTTTCTAATTGACCTCGAGTCTGATCCAGTTGTGTGTGTGTAGTCTGGAGGTCTCTGTTCTTATCTACTTTTACTCCATCACTAGAGCTGCCTCCATGTCTGCAGCCCCGAAAGCCCTTGACACACACAAGCCGTAAAGCAGTCTGGCCCTAGGCTCTTCCTGTCTGGCCACCATAAAACCCATATCAGGGTAAACAAACAGTCACTATAGGGCAACACACCCAGCAACCAGGTTCTAATCCACTAACCATTACCAACTCAACATCTCAACGAGAGATACTGTGTATACCCTTTCAATAGCTCTGATTGGAAAACATTTCTTAACCCAGAGGATCAATAAAAAAACAGGGATGACTATGTACATGCTACATCTCCACAGCTGTAATGTACAGCTCACCGGCCACTTAATTAGGTACACCTTTTCAACTGCTCGTTAACGCAAATATCTAATCAGCCAATCACGTGGCAGCAACGCAATGCATTTAGGCATGTAGACATGGGCAAGACGATCTGCTGAAGTTCAAACCAAGCATCAGAATGGGAAAGAAAGGTGATTTAAGTGACTTTTAACATGTCATGGTTGTTGGTGCCAGACGGGCTGGTTTGAGTATTTCAGAAAGTGCTGATCTACTGGGATTTTCCAGCACAACCATCTCTAGGGTTTACAGAGAATGGTCCGAAAATGAGAAAATATCCAGTGAGTGGTAGTTCTCTGGGCTAAAATGCCTTGTTGAGGTCAGAGGTCAGAGGAGAATGGATAGACTGGTTAGAGCTGATAGTAAGGCAACAGTAACTCAAATAACCACTCGTTACAACCAAGGTATGCAGAAGAGCATGTCTGAACGCACAACATGTCGAACCTTGAAGCAGATGGCCTACAGCACTAGAAGACCAAACCCGGTGCTACTCCTGTCAGCTAAGAAAAGGATACTGAGGCTACAATTTGCACGGGCCCACCAAAATTGGACAATAGAAGATTGGAAAAACTATTTCTGCTGCGACATTCAGATGGTAGGGTCAGAATTTGGCGTAAACAACATGAAAGCATGGATCCATCCTGCCTTGTATCAACGGTTCAGGCTGGTGGTGGTGTAATGGTGTGGGGGATATTTTCTTGGCACACTTTGGGCCCCTTAATACCAATTGAGCATTGTTTAAAACGCCACAGCCTACCTGAGTATTGTTGCTGACCATGTCCAACCCTTTATGACCACAGTGTGCCCATCTTCTAATGGCTACTTCCAGCAGGATAACGCACCATGTCACAAAGCTCACATCATCTCAAACTGGTTTCTTGAACATGACAATGAGTTCACTGTACTCAAATGGCCTCCACAGTCACCAGATCTCAATCCAATAGAGGACCTTTGGGATGTGGTGGAACGGGAGATTCATATCATGGATGTGCAACAGACAAATCTGCAGCAACTGTGTGATGCTATAATGTCAATATCTGCTATGGGCTCGAGCTTAGCAAACGTTCTATTGCTGTTTTCCAGCTTTGGGTGAATTTTGACTCGTTCTAATGTCCAGCCTACCTAGATCTGTGCCTAGTACATACACAGGCACCTTGTTCTTACACCTTTCTCCAGAGCTCTGAACACACAGGGGTGTGAAGGGTGTGGAACATCAGTCAAGAGGCTGAGGAGAGGTGAAAAGAAAAAAAAAATCTCCACACAATTCTCTCTGGGGCCTAATTCGGTCTCAACTGTGATCATTATTTACTACCAGCAGACAAGGCACAAGTGGTAGGTGTGTATATGTGTGTGTTGGGGGGGCAGGACAGGCATGACAAATTACTTCAATTATCTTCATTGTATGGGGCACACTCAACCAACCCACCACATATGTAGCACCCACCTGAGGTAAAAACCTGGCTTCTACAGGAGTGCAGCCTTTACTACCAGCACTAGAGAAGATGCAGAAATAAGGATGGATTTCTTACCTGAATCTCATATAAATGAGCAATGTGGAACTGAACTGTGAATAGAAAAAGAGCAAGTGAGAGCTATAAACTGATACACAGGACAGGAGAAATGAACGATTGAAGAAAAACATGTATTTACAGAGAGAGCTATAGCAAATAAATCCATGTACTGCTTCTGTATCCGTGTGGAAAAGATAGGTGCAGACAGAAGTAGTCTGCATGGTGTGTGGCTACAGATGGGAGAAGGGGGGGTTAGGTCCCAAGTGTGTTTGTGTGTGTGTGTGTGTCAGAGTCTCAGCTATAGCGAGGTACTTTATTACGATCCCGCCCCTAATGCTGTCTCCTAGGCAACACAGTCTTAGGCAGGTGTTCGGAGTGTGTGTGGTCTCCTTGACAACCCCCGGCAACTGGGAGGAAATAATCAAATTATAAAAATATCCAGCCGGCATTCTGTGGCCTTTCCTTTATGTACTTAATACTGAGAAATTGTCAACTTGACAATGTCATATTTAATAAGCCAGCAACAAATCAGCTCGCCTGGCTAACTCAACATGCTGGAAGAGGACAGGTTTCAGTGATGGTACCAAACAAGAGAGGAATGGTGTGTGTGTGCGCGCGTTGATGCGTGCGCGCGTGGACAAAAATGGGGGTGTACTTACTTTCAGCTTTGGACAAAGTGCAGGGGTTGGAGTCAATCAAAGCCAGTTGAAAATGCTGCAGAGAGAGAGAGAAGAGAAAGCATGTCATATTAGAGGGTTTCCGTCCAATATGACAAAGGTTCAGCATTTTGCATGAAGAAAACAAACACGTCCAGGCTTACTAACGTGTGCTTAAAAAGTATAACATAGAATTGATACAATGGATGGTCGGACAGGGCAACAGACAGACAGAGTGCGTACACAAAGACAGGGTGGCAAATGGCAGTGGTTCTCAAACCTGTCCAGACATTTCACAATTTTGTTCTAGCCCTGAACTAACTCATCAGATTCACCTAGTCAAGGGCTTGATGATTAGTTGAACATTTTAAAAATCAGGTGTGCTATAGCTGTGGAAGACTTAAAATACAGAGAACGGCTGAGGGTACAACGAGGAGGTTTGAGAACCCCGGGCCTATGGGACTAGCCTCTACAACCCTGATGCAAGTCTCCTCAACTCTCTGTGGATGCAATCATTTTCCAAACTCCTCGTCTAGGATTTCTAAATCTGAATGAGACTGGATAGATGTAACCAATATGGCGATAGACTAACCTAACCTTCCAGTGGGCTCCTCCTGACATACAAAGCCTTTGGAAAGTATTCAGACCCTTTGACTGTTTCTACATTTTGTTACATACCAGCCTGATTCTAAAATTGATTAAATTGTTTTTTCCCCCTTGATCTACACACACAATAATGACAAAGCAAACAGTTTCTTGAATTTTTTTGGCAAATGTATAAATATAAAAAAAAAGGAAAAAATGTACAGAAATATTTCAGACCCTTTAATGAGTATTGAAGCACCTTTGGCAGCGATTACAGCATCGAGTCTTCTTGGGTATGACGCTACAAGCTTGGCACACCTGTATTTGGGGAGTTTCTCCCATTTTTCTCTGCAGATCCTCTCAAGCTCTGTCAGGTTGGATGGGGAGCATTGCTGTACAGCTATTTTCAGGTCTCTCCAGAGATGTTTGATCGAGGACATTCAGACGCTTGTCCCGAAGCCACTCCAGCATTGTCTTGGCTGTGTGCTTAGGATCGTTGTCCTGTTGGAAGGTGACCCTTCGCTCCAGTCTGAGGTCCTGCTCTGGAGCAGGTTTTCATCAAGGATCTTTGCTCTGTTAATCTTCCCCTCAATCCTGACTAGTCTCCCAGTCCCTGCCGCTGAAAAACATCCCCACAGCATGATGCTGCCACCACGCTTGGCATTCAGGTAAGAGCTCAATCTTGATTTCATCAGACCAGAGAATCTTGTTTCTCATGGTCAAAGGTTTTAGCTGCCTTTTGGCAAACTCAAAGCGGGCTTTCATGTGTCTTTTACTGAGGAGTGGCTTCCATCTGGCCACTAACATAAAGGCCAGATTGGTGGAATGCTGCAGAGATGGTTGTACTTCTGGAATGTTCTCCCATCTCCAAAGAGGAACTCTCGAACTCTGTCAGAGTGACCATCGGGTTCTTGGTAACTTCCCTGACTAAGGCCCTTCTCCCTCGATTGCTTAGTTTGGCCGGGCTCCCAGCTCTAGGAAGAGCCTTTGGTGTTTCCAAACTTCTTCCATTTAAGAATGATGGAGGCCACTGTGTTCTTGGGGACCTTCAATGCTGCAGAAATGTTTTGGTACCCTTCCTCAGATCTGTGCCTTGACATAATCCTGTCTCGTAGCTCTAAGGACAATTCCTTCGACCTTATGGCTTGGTTTTTGCTCGGAAATGCACTGTCAACTGTGGGACCTTATATAGACAGGTGTGTGCCTTTCCAAACCATGTCCAATCAATAGAATTTACCCCAGGTGGAACCCAATAAAGTTGTAGAAACATCTCAAGGATGATCAATGGAAACAGGATGCACCTGAGCTCAATTTCGAGTGTCATAGCAAAGGGTCTGAATACTTATGTAAATAAGGTATTTCGGTTTAAAAAATTGTATACATTTGCTAAAAAAATATTTTAAAACATTTTGCTTGTCATAATGGTGTATTGTGTGTAGAAAATGTTTTATTTAATACAATTTTAGAATAAGGCTGTAACTTAACATTTTGAAAAAGTCAAAGGGTCTGAATACTTTCCGAAGGAACCGTTTCAAATTATCCAGTCTCTTCAGATGTGCACCCACCAGGGGAAGGGGAGGCTAGTCACTCTGACCCACCAGCAGCAGACATAGCAGAGCAGCAGCCTAGGCCTTTCACTGCAGCAGAATGCAGCCCTTTAAATACACACACGCGTACACAGCTGCCTCAGCTCAACTCAGCATCAATGACCACATTACACTGCAGCAACATGACAGAGAGGGGGGAGAGAAACAGAGAAGTGGAGGGGGATAACAGAGGCGACCTGCAGAATGTACTCATCCGATCCTTCATCTCACCACATCATACACTACCCTTCAAAAGGTTGGGGTCACTTAGAAAAGTCCTTGTTCTTGAAAGAATAGCACATTTTTTGTCCATTAAAATAACATCAAATTGATCAGAAATACAGTGTAGACATTGTTAATGTTGTAAATGACTATTGTAGCTGTAAATGGCAGATCGTTTATGGAATATCTACATAAGCGTACAGAGGCCCATTATCAGCAACCATCACTCTTGTATTCCAATGGCACGTTGTGTTAGCCAAGTTTATCATTTTAAAAGGCTAATTGATCATTAGAAAACCCTTTTGCAATTATGTTAGCACAGCTGAAAACTGTTGTGCTGATTAAAGAAGCAATAAAACGGGCCTTCTTTAGACTGGTTGAGTATGTGGAGCATCAGCATTTGTGGGTTTGATTACAGGCTCAAAATGACCAGAAACGAATAACTTTCTCTTGAAAGGCTATTCATTTCTCAGAACAAGAATAGACTGTTTCATTCAGTTTCTGTTTCATTCAGAAACTGAAGATCTCATACAATGCTGTGTACTACTCCCATCACAGAACAGTGCAAACTGGCTCTAACCAGAATAGAAAGAGGAGTGGGAGGCCCCGGTGCACAACTGAGCAAGAAGTACATTAGAGTGTCGAGAAAGAGACACCTCACAAGTCCTCAACTGGCAGCTTCATTAAATAGTACCTGCAAAACACCAGTCTCAACGTCAACAGTGAAGAGGTGACTCCGGGATGCTGGTCTTCTAGGCAGAGTTGCAAAGAAATGTGGCTTTTTATTTGCAACTCTGCCTAAAAGGCCAGCATCCCGGAGTTGCCTCTTTACTGTTGACGTTGAGACTGGTGTTTTGCAGGTACTATTTAATGAAGCTGCCAGTTGAGGACTTGTGAGGCGTCTGTTTCTCAAACTAGACACTAATGTACTTGTCCTCTTGCTCACAGGTGTGATGGTTGCTGATAATGGGCCTCTGTAGATATTCCATTCAAAATCAGCCGTTTCCAGCTACAATAGTCAATTACAACATTAACCATGTCTACACTGTATTTCAGATCAATTTGATGTTATTATAATGGACACAACATTTAGCTTTCCCTTCAAAACCAAGGACATTTCTAAGTGACCCGTAGCTTTTGAATGGTCTTGTATGTCCAATTGTCTTATCCAAGCGGACATTCCTTCTGTTCATCCTTGGAAGGACAGAGAGACTTAATCCCCCCTCTTCCTAGTAACTGTCGGGTCTGTCACAGATGACAGGACCCAGGAGCAGCCTGGACACCAATGCTCACGCTTGGCGGATGGGAGCTTAGCCTGGATGCTACTGCAAATGATAACTTCTGGCTAAACGCTAACCCCACCCAGGGCTCACAGAGAGATTAACCCAAAACACAGAGCCAGGTGGTGGGTCAGGGCCACCAAGCTAGTAGGTCTATGCTCATTGCTTTGGGACGGGGTGGAGATTTTAATCACTTTGATCCTCATCCTGCCCTGTCTGACACCTTAGCAAGAAAAAGCCCAATCCCTCCTAATAATCCCTGCTAGTCAGCCAAGCAGAAAGCCATCTGCATCAGATGGTCCAGTCAACCAGTCAGTCAGTCCAGCCACTTGGTTAAGAGCAGAAGCTCCCCCTCCTGTACCTGGGGCAGGCAGCAGACCCCAGTTTTAACATGTAGCCTAGGCCTCTACTGGTTTCAGTTGCTTGTTCTGGTGGCTGCTGCACTTAGTGCCATTTCAGGAAGCATGTGAAGGAATACATGATCTTGGACCTCAAGTCATCAACCCCTGTCTTGGAGAGCTACAGGCTTTTGCTCCAGTCCAGCTCTAACTAATACAACCTGATACATTAGGCATCAGGTGTTCGTGCTGGGCTGGAACAAAAGCCTGCACACGCTGTAGTTCTCCAGCACAAGGAGTGTAGACCACTGAAGACCATGAACAGCCCGCAGCACTAAAGGTCATAGTATATCACCCTATACAAATACACCCATGACCATAATGCCTAAAAAAATAGTTAATGACACACTTCTGCAGCATGCATCATTGTCCTGTCTTGTATGTCTTCTCGCCATCTCACCAGCCTGTGACTAGGACACACCTACAGAGCATAGCATACTGCATTGGAAAGGACATGCTATACTATACAGAGACAGACATTTAGTCTTTACTGGTAACTTAAAACTGGAAAATGGAAGCAAGCGAATTTAACCCCAAATCAAAGCTAATGCAGTAAGACCAGACACAACACCTCATCCTAACATGGTGCTGCAGACAGAGGCAGCGGTCTAAAATAAACATAAGGTGTCACACACAGTTAAGAATCATCTGCCTTGCAGCAGAAGTGGTCAATGTCAGACATAAAAATTAGGGCAGCTCAGCCAACCTCCCTCTCTCTCTCTCTCTCTCTCTCTCTCTCTCTCTCTCTCTCTCTCTCTCTCTCTCTCTCTCTCTCTCTCTCTCTCATGCCTCAATTAGGGCTGGCCGGGAAGTGAGCCGCTTAACACACAGTCATTACTGTCACACACATACCAACCGAGGAGTGGGACATTTAACTGGGCGAACACACACCTCTTCAAAGCCACACACACCTACTCAATAACAAAACTGGTCATCGAGAATATATCACCACATAAAATGCAAACAAATACATTACCATACAGGCATGTCAAGCCTTTGGTGCGGTGCAGGACCTCCCTGAAAGGCCATTACATCCTCCAGCAGCTCTCTCCTCTCCCTTTCCCTCCCTCTATAGCTCTCTATCGCCTCCACTACCAGGCAGATAATGCAGCAGGATTGTCAGCTTGCCTTTACTCCAAGTCTCTCCTCTCTCTCCACTCCCTCCCTCAGTCAGTCTCTCCGTTCTCTGTGTCACCGATTACTATTGAGCAGACAGCTGCAGTAGAGAGGAGAGATGACGATACCGCCAGGCAAGCAGGCAGACACCCTCTTTCTTTCATCTTCCCCTCTCTCTCTCTCTCTCTCTCTCTCTCTTCTCTCTCTCTCTCTCTCTCTCTCTTCTCTCTCTCTCATCTTCTCTCTCTCTCTCTCTCTCTCTCTCTCTCTCTCTCTCTCTCTCTCTCTCTCTCTCTCTCTCTCTCTCTCTCTCTCTCTCTCTCTCTCTCTCTCTCTCTCTCTCTCTCTCTCTCTCTCTCTCTCTCTCTCTCTCTCTCTCTCTCTCTCTCTCTCTCTCTCTCTCTCTCTCTCTCTCTCTCTCTCTCTCTCTCTCTCTCTCTCTCTCTCTCTCTCTCACCCACTCACTCTCGCTCCTCTAGCTGATAATTTTCTCTATGTTCACACAGGAAGGAGGATACTCATCACCTACTCTCCTCCTCCCTCTCACTTGCTTGTTCTGTCTCTCGCTGCCTAAAATGTGGGGTAGGTGTGTATTGTAGGTACAGTAGCAGCTGGTGGCAACTGGCAAGAGCATACATTTTATGCAAAATCAGAGTATTTCCATAGGTTGGCTCATTGATTCCTTTTACATGAAAATACAAACAGCATTTCTAAACTGTCAATATGGCTAAGCCTTTTCTCCATCCAGCAAATTTACCACTGCCTTTCTCCCCCCTCCTCCCACTCTTTCAGGAAGGAGGGAAAGCAATTGTTGCTAAGGCAGTCGCTGTGGCGGTCTCCACCCCTCCCCTCCTTCACACTCATCACTCAGCCTCCCTTCTTTTCATTCCTCTCTTCACTCTCCATCTCTCCTCCCTGTCCCTTTCCTCTCGCACTACACTATTATTTTCGCTCTCTCTGCGCACGCCTCCTCCTCCCTCTCTCCGTAGATAACTGGGCCAGTGTGTGTGTGTGTGTGGCTGGCAGGGTGCCGTAGAGCTCAGTGGGGAGTGTGTGTGACTAAGGCAAGGGAGTACGTGCAGCACGTGTGCAGACTGTTCAGTTCAATACTGCTCCTTGCACACACACACACACACACAGTGTGCCACAAAACTGATACGCTGTCAGCAGCCAATCAAGGGGAAGCAAGTGCAGGACCAGAAAAACTAGACACCTAGCTCTTTCCCCTCCTCTCCCAGGGGAGGGTGTCCATCCCGGTCCATCTCCCCAATCTGAGAGAACCCATCCTGGGTATAATCTCCCCATGGCTACTAGCATCTAAAGACTAAAGGTTTGCCTCCCACAATGTACCAGCTTAACATGTCTGTATGTGTACAACGTCACTTTGGCATAGAGGAAAGGGTGGGGTTGGGGCATCCGGCTTTCTCACGTCACTGCCTTATCCGCTTGTTGCCTTAGCGTAAACATCCCCTGGACACAAACTAGGAGCTAGCAAGATTGAGATCACAGGTGTTATGTTTAATCAGTGCCTTCCGCAAGTGGCTAATTTGCATAAGCTTGAGGGATATACCATATACCGGGTATTTCGAAAAATAACATAAAACGGTATTAGAATTCTAAATAAGTTAAAGATAGTGTCACCAGCAAAGCACCCCCACACAATCACACCTCCTCCTCCCTGCTTCACGGTGGGAAGTACACGTGGTCTCAAAAAGACAAGATGTTAGAACCAAAAATCTCAAATTTGGGCTCATCAGACCAAAGGACACATTTAAACTGGTCTAATGTCCATTGCTCGTGTTTCTTGGCACAAGCTAGTCTCTTCTTATTATTGATGTCCTTTAGTAGTGGTTTCTTTGCAGCAATTCGACCATGAAGGCCTGATTCACACAGTCACCTCTGAAGAGTTGATGTTGAGATGTGTCAACTACTTGAATTTATTTGGGCTGCAATTTCTGAGTCTGGTAACTCTAATAAACATATCCTCTGCAGCAGAGGTAACTGAGTCTTCCTTTACTGTGGCGGTCCTCATGAGAGCCAGTTTCATCATATCACTTGATGGTCTTTGACTGCAAGTTTTCAGATTGACTGAACTTCTTAAAGTAATGGACTGCTGTTTCTCTTTGCTTATTTGAGCTGTTCTTGCCATAATATAGACTTGATATTTTACCAAATAGGGCCATCTTCTGTATACCACCCATACCTTGTCACAACACAACTGATTGGCTCAAATGCATTAAGAATTAAATAAAATTACACAAATGTACTATTAACAAGGCACACCTGTTAATTGAAATACATTCCAGGTGACTACCCCATGAAGCTGGTTGAGAGAATGCCAAGAGTGTACAAAGCTGTCAAGGCAAAAGGGTGGCTTCTTTGAAAAGTCTAAAATATATGATAAAATGTAGAAAATAGTAACAAAGAGTAGGTGTCATTTACAAATGTATAAAATAAAAAAACAGAAATACCTTAATTATATAAGTATTCAGACACTTTGCTATGACACTCGAAATTAAGCTCAGGTGCATCCTGTTTCTAATGATCACCCTTGAGGTTTCTACAACTTGGGTTGGAGTCCACCTGTGGTAAATTCTATTGATTGGACATGATTTGGAAAGGCACACCTGTCTATATAAGGTCCCACAGTTGACAGTCCATGTCAGAGAAAAAAAACAGGAATAAGGAATTGTCCTTAGAGCTCAGAGAAAGTATTGTCTGGTCTGGGGAAGGGTACCAAAAAATGTCTGCAGCATTGAAGGTCCCCAAGAGGTGGCCTCCATCATTCTTAAATGGAAGAAGTTTGGAACCACCAAGGCTCTTCCTAGAGCTGGCCGCCCGGCCAAACTAAGCAATCGGAGAAGGGACTTGGTCAGGGAAGTTACCAAGAACCTGATGGTTCCTCTGACAGAGTTTGAGAGTTCCTCTGCGGAGATGGGAGAACCAACGCCAACCATCTCTGCAGCACTCCACCAATCAGGCCTTTATGGTAGAGTGGCCAGACGGAAGCCACTCCTTAGTAAAAAGGCACATGACTGCCCACTTGGAGTTTGTCAAAAGGCACCTAAAGACTCTGAGACCATGAGAAACCAGATTCTCTGGTCTGATGAAACCAAGATTGAGCTCTTTGGCCTGAATGCCAAGCGTTACGTCTGGAGGAAACCTGGCACCATCCCTACAGTGAAGCATGGTGGTAGCAGCATCATGCTGTGGGGATGTTTTTCAACGGCAGGGACTGGGAGACTAGTCAGGATCGAGGCAAAAATGAGCGGAGCAAAGTACAGTGAGATCCTTGATGAAAACCTACTCCAGAGCGCTCAGGACCTCAGACTGGGGCGAAGGTTCACCTTCAAACAGGACAATAACTTAAACACACAGCCAAGACAACGCAGGAGTGGCTTCGGGACAAGTCTCTGAATGTCCTTGAGTGGCCCAGCCAGAGCCTGGACTTGAACATCTTTACATTTGAGTAATTTAGCAGACACTCTTATCCAGAGCGACTTAAAGTTAATTAGGGCATACATGTTCATACTGGAATCGAACCCACAACTCCGGCGTTGCAAGTACAATGCTCTAACATCTGAGCTAACCTCTCTTAAGAGACCTGAAAATAGCTGTGCAGCAACGCTCCCCATCCAACCTGACAGAGCTTGAGAGGATCTGCAGAGAAGAATAGGAGAAACTTCACAAATACAGGTGCACCAAGCTTGTAGCGTCATACCCAAGAAGACTTGAGGCTGTAATCGCTGCCAAAGGTGCTTCAACAAAGTACTGAGTAAAGGTTCTGAAAACACATGTAAATGTGATTTCAGTAAATTAGCAAACATTTCTTAAAATTTGTTTTTGCTTTGTCATTATGGGGTATTGTGTGTAGATTGATCAAGAAAAAAACAAATGTAATACATTTTCGAATAAGGCTGTAACTTAACAAAATGTGGAAAATGTAAAGGATCTGAATACTTTCCGAAGGCACTGTAGTTAAGTAGAACTATAAAAAACCTAAGATGTGTCAAATTATATCCAGCTCAGGGCTCCAGCTAAGCATTTGGTTTGCTAACTTGCTAGATGTCAAGATCAAGCTTCTTGGTTACAGCAGAGACATTCAATCCCCTCCTGGATGAATTTATACAAATAGCGCCCCTTGTGTGCACATTTGGTAATAACATATACCCCAGTATGGTACAGAAATGGTAAGGCTGTATCAAAATCTGGACACCGCCTAACCCGATCGTGGATACGATATTTATGTCTCTGTGTCAAGCATAAGGAAGTTAGAGGTAGTTTTGCGAGCCAATGCTAACTAGTGTTAGCGCAATGACTGGAAGCCTATGGATTTTTGCTAGCATGCTAACTTCCTTCATACTGGACACAGAGACATAACAATTGTATACACGAGTTCATCTGACGGTGGGAAAGTAGATACAATACTTAATTGCCAAAATCCACAAATATCCCTTTAATCTCAGACATAGTGCTGTTGCTGCCCTAGGTCTGGGACTTCAGAGACTACAAGGCTCCTCTGACCACTTTCATTAGCACATGAATCAAACCAGACACAACCACATGTATCCATCCACAGCCAACCCAAGTATATAGCTACAACAGGTATTTACAGTAGGTCACGGTCTAGTAGTGTTGTCACGATACCAGTATCGTGATACTAGGAAGTAAGAGAGCAAAAGAAACAAAAAATGAAGCTAACACAATTTCTTGAGGAAAACAGTCCTCAAGAAATGTTGTCAACCAGAGTCACATTGTTTATTTTGCAAGCTATAGCACACAATATTTTACAAAAGTAGGCTAAAAATGGCCATAGAGATAAGTCTGTTTCGTGTTTTTTCGTGTCTTTATTGCCAAGGAAAATCTGGTATAGTAGTATCGCGATGCAGGTATCGTGACAACACTACTGTAGGGTGATGGAATTTTACATGCTGGGAGGGAGAGCTGCAGCTGAAGCAGCCTTATTTGGACAGATCCCTTAGGACTATGAACATTAGCAAATATACTGCATGCAAACCCATACTTACAGCCTTGGCTGGCTGTAAAAGACGACTCAGAAACAGTCAACAGCAGACTCCGACTACTACAGCTAACCCTTCTAGGACCTCTACTGGGAATAAATAGCACCTTTCAACACCTATCAAATGTATGGCAGGTCCGACACTGTCTGGGTCAGAAGCCCTCAGGTAGGTGTGTAGGTCTCCCTGTCTGGTCTGGACAAAACAAACTATATATTAAGATGTAACACTTTCACAGGGGTATAGACACCCTGGCTTATAGTGTCAATGGCACCACAGGCCTACACACCACCCAAAGAACACTCAATTCTTACACATAATCCAGCACGGAAGATAGCCTGTATCATATTTTACAGTAGGGTCATAAAATGACCATTTTAGTCATTTAGCAGACGCTGTTATCCAGAGCAACTTACAGTAGTGAGTGCATACATTTTCATACTTTTTTCGTACTGGTCCCACCAACTGAGCCACACGGGACTGGGGCACTAGGTCACTCCTGGTCCTGGAGGGATGCTGTGTGTGCAGGCGATGTCCATAGTGGTGTGTACAGTCATAGCTATGCTACATACCTAAGCTTATACTGTGCTGTAGCAGTAATAGCAGCAATAGTACTAACAATAGTACCAGTAATAGCAGTAATATTATTAGCAGTAATTACCTTTAAACTTGACTCATAATCTGTGTTGCCTTTAAACATGAGGCCCAGTCTCATGTGGATCTCCGTCGCTCGTGAGAAACTGGGGTCAATATAGAGCACCTCCTGAAATGCTTTTATCGCCCTGAGAGAGAGAGAGAGAGAGAGAGAGAGAGAGAGAGAGAGAGAGAGAGAGAGAGAGAGAGAGAGAGAGAGAGAGAGAGCATAGGGTGGTACAAAACAACACACATTCAAAAATACTTGAATTCACAAAAGCAAAAATGTGTGAAAATAACATGAAATAAAATGTGGCTACTTTTTTCCCCCCTGCGATAAAAATCAAGCGAGTGAGAAAAAAATACATTTCTAATTTACATCAGAGCTATGGCAAAGAACTAAAGGACGGTTCATTCTGATTGCTAGAGCATCCCTGAATTGAGCCAGAGAGAGAGAACAAGGAAAAGCAGGAGAGCAAGGACTGCTGTCACCAACATTACCCCTACCCACAACCACCCTGATATAAATCAAACAAATAAGACACCCCATATAGGCTGCAAAATAAAAACATACTACACTCTACTGCTCCACCCCTCTCCTATACAAATATCCTACACATAAACACCAACTATAATAACGTACACAAACACAAATCCACTCACAGTGCGGTTGTGAAAACAATGGCTATTGTATGTCACCACAGAGGTCTGCCAGAGCAAGAGAGACTACAGTAGAACACTGATCTCACTGCTGAAGCTGCCTGTGTAGCGTTAGCTCTCTCTCTCACACACACACACACACACACACACACACACACACACACACACACACACACACACAGCTGTGCTGAAGCAAAGCGCTCTGAACCCATTGGCCTCTCCCCCCCTCCTATCCCTGTTCCAATCCTCCCTCCCTCCCTCTCACTCTCGTTCATTTGTTCCCTCCAGAGTGCTAGTAGCTCCAGCTTCTCTAGGCTGTAACAGATTGGCAGTGACACAGAGTACACGGCAGACAAGCTAACAGAGAACACCTTCCACAGGACAGACAGAGAGACAGAGGGAGAACACTAAACAATGCCAAGTGTTCTGACTGAACCCCAATTATACCAGAGTTATTATATTAGTGACAAAGTCCTGTTGTATTATGAATCTGAGGTAGGCAATTTAACCCACTGCTCTAGCCCTGTAGCTCTCCAGGAACAAGGTTGGTGACTAGGGCTGGGAATAGCCAGGGACCTCACAATACGACATTATCATACTTTCGTGCAGATACGGTATGTATTGCGAATCAATACTGTGATCTTTTTGCGATTCGATGTTCCAAATATATTGCTCAGCATATGTCTGCTGCAGAGAGACAAGAGCCATGAGAAAACAAGTTTTGAAAACAGGGCTGAAAACAAATTGGCTGTCTATTTAAAAAGACGGAGAACAAGCTATAAAAGGAAAAACACTGGGGTTTTGGTGCAGGTACAGTCAACTTACATTGCGACAGTCAAAACGATACATCACCAAAAATAATATCCTGATATATAACTCTGTCAATCCCCCCCCCCAACCTCTATTGGTGACCACTGCTCTGGCCCTATGAGGTAACATATCTGACAGCTCCGCATTCCACTGTAGCCTCTAGCTGGTGATGTAACATGTCCTACATAGAGGCAGAAACCCAGATGACCCGCTTCTCTGTAGCCCCCTCTCCAAGCCCACCTCCCTCCATGTGGAGCTCCCCTCCCATGGGAGAGAGAGGGGCTAAACTTGCATACATACATACATATATACACACACACACACACACACACACACACATATATATATATATACACACACACACACACATACACATTTACAGTGGGGAGAACAAGTAATTGATACACTGCCGATTTTGCAGGTTTTCCTACTTACAAAGCATGCAGGAGGTCTGTAATTTTAATCATAGGTACACTTCAACTGTGAGAGACGGAATCAAAAAAAAATCACATTGTATGATTTTTAAATAATTAATTTGCATTTTATTGCATGACATAAGTATTGGATCAACCAGTAAGAATTCCGGCTCTCACAGACCTGTTAGTTTTTCTTTAAGAAGCCCTCCTGTTCTCCACTCATTACCTGTATTAACTGCACCTGTTTGAACTCGTTACCTGTATAAAAGACACCTGTCCACACACTCAATCAAACAGACTCCAACCTCTCCACAATGGCCAAGACCAGAGAGCTGTGTAAGGACATCAGGGATAAAATTGTAGACCTGCACAAGGCTGGGATGGCCTACAGGACAATAGGCAAGCAGCTTGGTGAGAAGGCAACAACTGTTGGCGCAATTATTAGAAAATGGAAGAAGTTCAAGATGACGGTCAATCTCCCTCGGTCTGGGGCACCATGCAAGATCTCACCTCGTGGGGCATCAATGATCATGAGGAAGGTGAGGGATCAGCCCAGAACTACACGGCAGGACCTGGTCAATGACCTGAAGAGAGCTGGGACCACAGTCTCAAAGAAAACCATTAGTAACACACTACGCCGTCATGTCAGCGCATGTCAGCGCATGTCCAGGCCCGTCTGAAGTTTGCCAATGACCATCTGGATGATCCAGAGGAGGAATGGGAGAAGGTCATGTGGTCTGATGAGACAAAAATAGAGCTTTTTGGTCTAAACTCCACTCGCCGTGTTTAGAGGAGGAAGAAGGATGAGTACAACCCCAAGAACACCATCCCAACCGTGAAGCATGGAGGTGGAAACATAATTCTTTGGGGATGCTTTTTGGCAAAGGGGACAGGACGACTGCACCGTATTGAGGGGAGGATGGATGGGGCCATGTATCGCGAGATCTTGGCCAACAACCTCCTTCCCTCAGTAAGAGCATTGAAGATGGGTCGTGGCTGGGTCTTCCAGCATGACAACGACCCGAAACACAGAGCCAGGACAACTAAGGAGTGGCTCTGTAAGAAGCATCTCAAGGTCCTGGAGTGGCCTAGCCAGTCTCCAGACCTGAACACAATAGAAAATCTTTGGAGGGAGCTGAAAGTCCGTATTGCCCAGCGACAGCCCCGAAACCTGAAGGATCTGGAGAAGGTCTGTATGGAGGAGTGGGCCAAAATCCCTGCTGCAGTGTGTGCAAACCTGGTCAAGAACTACAGGAAACGTATGATCTCTGTAATTGCAAACAAAGGTTTCTGTACCAAATATTAAGTTCTGCTTTTCTGATGTATCAAATACTTATGTCATGCAATAAAATGAAAAATTATTACTTAAAAATCATACAATGTGATTTTCTGGATTTTTGTTTTAGATTCCGTCACTCACAGTTGAAGAGTACCTATGATAAAAAGTACAGACTTCTACATGCTTTGTAAGTGGGAAAACCTGCAAAATCGGCAGTGTATCAAATACTTGTTCTCCCCACTGTATATATATATACACACACGATATACATATATATACATACATATATACACACACACACATATATATACATATATACACACACACATATATATATATACACACACACATATATATATATACACACACACACATATATATATATATATACACACACACACACACATATATATATATATATATATATATATATATATATATATATATATATATATATATATATATATATACACACACACACATATATATATATACATATACACATATATATATATACACATATACATACATATACATATACACATATACATATACATATATATACATATACATATATATACATATACATATATATACATATACATATATATACATATACATATACATATACATATATATACATATACATATACATATACATATATATACATATATATACACATATATATATATATACATATACATATATATACACATATATATATATATACAT
>CM042407.1:18798751-18801667 GCA_023634145.1 Thymallus thymallus
CGGTCATAGGATGCCACCTTTCCAACAAGTCAATTTGTCAAATTTCTGCCCTGATAGAGCTGTTGGTCAACTATAAGTGCTGGTATTGTGAAGTGGAAACATCTAGGAGCAACAACGGCTCAGCCGCAAAGTGGTAGGCCACACAAGCTAACAGAAGGGGTCCGCTGAAGCACGTAGCTCGTAATAGTAGTCTGGAACTCTGTAGTGAGTGTTGCAACCGAGGACAAACTGCCTCTGAAAGCAACTTCAGCCCAATAACTATTTCTTTGGGAGCTACATGGCCGAGCAGCCGCATACAAGCCTGGGAAAGGCTCTTTCCTGTTTCAGCATGACAATGCCCCTGTGCACAAAGCGAGGTCCATAGAGAAATGGTTTGTCGAGATCGGCGAGGAAGAACTTGATTGGATGCACAGAGGCCTGACTTCAACCCCCATCAAAAACCTTTGGGGTTAATTTGAACGCCAACTGCGAGCAAGGCCTAATCGCCCAACATCAGTGACTGACCTCACTAATGCTTGTGGCTGAATGGAAGCAAGGCCCCACAGGAATGTTCAAACATCTAGTGGAAAGCCTTCGTAGAAAGAGTGGAGCCTGTTATAGCAGCAATGGGGGAGACCAACTCCATATTAATGGCCATGATTTTGGAATGTGATGTTCGACAAGCAGGTGTCCACATACTTTTGGTCATGCAGTGTATGTAAACTTGGCAGGCTGGAAACACTGGAATCCTTTAAGGTCAAGGCAGGGAAGAAGAGATGGAAAGCAGGGGCAACAACTAGGGTTGGTGTTGTAGATGAACACAGTTCAGAAGTAGGCTAACTTGTGTACACACATCCAGCCTGAAAAAGATCTTCTGGTCAAAAACGGTGCACTTAAAACAATAGAGCATTCAAAAGTGTACAAGTATCTATTTACTGTTATGATTATAGATTAATCCCTCACAAGCTAATGGAATGGCTGGAGTTGACCGATGCAAAACATATTTATTTTTAATAAGGCCTAAGCATAATCTCGTCATCTCAGTATCCTAGTGGCATACATTGCTAATGGATGGTTCCCCCCAATGCAATCATCAAATCAAGCTTTATTTATATAGCACATTTCAGACATGGAATGCAACGCAATGTGATTTGCCCCCCCCCCCCCCCCCAAAAAAGCAGAAATATTTACAACAAAACAAACATAACATAACCTAAAGAATTCAAACTGAACAACTAAAAAAAAAACACACCAAATCTAAAAATATGTGTTTTAAGATCTTTTAAAATGTGTCCACAGTTTCGGCCCAACTCAGGTTCTCTGGCAGGCTATGCCTCTCCATGCCTCTTGGTCCTAGGCTTTGGGATAATAAAAGAAGGACAGTGCCAGAGGACCTGAGGGATCTACTGGGTAAGTAACTTAATGACATGTATTGGGGTGCACAATCGTGTATTGATTTAAAAACCAATATATAATTTTAATTCTAAAACTCACAGGCAGCCAATGCATTACCAACAAGAGTTTCTAGAGAGAAGCAAAAGAGAAATGGAAAATAACCTGATCCGATGGCTTGACTGTTGGCTTTACAACATTTAGATCCAATATGGCTCCTAATCATGGCAGTAACATTAGCTGCATTATTCTTGATAAAATAACATGAAATGCATAATGACTGCCTAGACAACAATTATATACAAGATACAAGTTGCATCAAAGACACATCCTAGCAGTATTACTCACTATGGAAACCAATAGAGGGGGCCTACCTTCTCTGTCCTGCCTGGGCCTCTGAGGAGGGGGTCTGCACTGGCCTAGACAGGGAGAAAGGGCACCTACAGTAGTCAATATCAGGCAATGCCACAGACAACTAGCAGTACTACACAGCCTTAGCAAAGCACTTAACAAACTGACTCTAAAGTACAGTAACATTCTCCAGCACAGGTATATGGGGGAGGGAGAATAATTAGTTACTACGCTTCTGGTGCAATGTAGGAATTATTCAGAAAATAATTTATAGAGGCACCTCTAGTGTTTTTTAGCTGCTTGAAAATTCAAAAAGCCAGTGCGTATTCTCTCGCTCCATAACCATTGTTTTAATTCCTTAGTCTAAGAAGATGGAGGGGGGTGCTAAGCTGACATATGGAATTGTTTGAAGACGTCATTCTATGGATCATTTAGCTATTTGATTTTGAATTTTGTCACCTTTACTTAAAATAAAAAAAATAAAGGGCAGTAAAATTTAACATAACAAACAAGGTTTTGAAATGTATGTCCTAAATCTGAGATCAAAAAAAAAAAAAAAAAAAAAGAAGATGTTTTTGAAAGAAAAGCACATTTTTCTGTCCATTAAAATAACATCAAATTTATCAGAAATTGTTAATGTTGTAAATGACTATTGTAGATGGAAACGGCAGATGTTTTATGGAATATCTACATAGGCGTACAGAGGCCCATTATCAGCAACCATCACTCCTGTGTTCCAATGGCACGTTGTGTCAGTTAATCCAAGTTAATCATTTTAAAAGGCTAATTGATCATAAGAACACCCTTTTAAAAACTGGCTTTCTTTAGACTTGTTGAGTATCTGGAGCATCAGAATTTGTGGGTTCGATTACAGGCTCAAAATGGCCAGAAACAAAGAACTTTCTTCTGACACTTGTCAGTCTATTCTTGTTCTGAGAAATGAAGGCTATTCCATGCGAGAAATTGCCAAGAAACTGAAGATCTCATACAACGCTGTGTACTACTCCCTTCACAGAACAGCGCAAACTGGCTCTAACCAGAATAGAAAGAGTGGGAGGCCCCGGTGCACAACTGAGCAAGAGGACAGGTACATTAGTCTCTAGTTTGAGAAACAGACGCCTCACAAGTCCTCAACTGGCAGCTTCATTAAATAGTACCCGCAAAACACCAGTCTCAACGTCAACAGTAAAGAGG
>CM042407.1:18801867-18851867 GCA_023634145.1 Thymallus thymallus
AGTAATTAGGACAAGATAACAGGTAGCCTATTCCTCAACAGTGACTCCCACCGGTTAGGTAAAGGTTAAATGCAAACACACACAGTAAGGATCATACAATAGCTAAACAAATGTAAAATGTACTGTAGTAGCCTGTGTATTACTACACACATCATTTCAGGACTCATTTCAAAGCTCATGAGGTCATTAAATGCTGAATAGCAAAGCAAATGTAGGTCTCAAGCTAATAAAATTAACTAGAGTGCAATGGAAAATCCTCAGGATGTGTAGCTACTTACCACTGAAAGGCGTTGTAATGGAAGTAAACCATACCAAGGCCATATAAAAAGGCAGTATTCTGAAACAGAGGGGGAGAAATACAATGAGTGGCAGGAAAAGCACCAGAGCACTTATTTCTCAAACAGCATTGGGTTTTTTAAAAGATGCCGTGACTGAACAACACTGATTACTCACTCAAGTTTAAACAAAATAGGCCATTAAAAACCCCCAGATCACTAATAACATACAGTCCTGGCTGAGCAATCGCACTGAAAAGTATCGGAGGATCAAAGGTCAATGGCTAATACAAAAACATCTCCCTGTGCCAGTCCCCTGTGTTCGTATGTGTGTAATGAGGCAAGGGAGTCTGCGGTGGGTTAAATCTGCTTCTCCAGTCACACCTGCTCAGTGAGAGAAACATACCTGGTGAAACACACCTCAATACTGTCACTATATTACTGCAACAGATATGGTTTAGTTGACGGAGACAGAAACAGTAGCCCAACCATCCCTCACAGGATTAAATTGCATTCTACTGTATGTCCATTGGGTAAGTGGTAGAGTAGAGGCCCAAATACATATTGCAGTTCATTTCAAAATAGTCTGAAAATCACCTTTCAGAGGCAACTGTTGTGGTCCAGCTTCATATGACAAACTGTAGTAATAGAACCGAAACCGGCAGAGGTGTTAAATCTCTCACCACAGCACCTCCTACTCAGACAAACACATAAATCAAGTGGAAAACTAATCTCACGTTCAATACCAATCAGATGTAAATATTGTACATAAAAATGCCAGAGAGAGCGAGAGCGCAAAGTCTCACTGCACCATCTATGAAGCTTGGACTGAGGCGAGAGCAGGACAGGAAGGAACTAATGCCGCTTCCACCAGCCCTCAAGAGTAAAGTCTAGAAAGAGCTGAGAATAGCTGGGTTTAAAAAAAACAAGGGACATGAGGGTGAGACAATGTGTGAGTTGAGAAACAGAGGAAGCGTGAGACAGTAAGGATGTTTATGAAGGCCTGTTAGTCTACCCTATCATATATATTCATTCATCTCATGTATCTATCTCATGAGAGACAGAGAGACTCAGTAAAGTTCAGTCAATGTTTTAACATTTTCTTCCAAACTGCTCTCCCTCTTAGTTCAACCTGCTCCGCCCAGTCACAGCATACTGGTAGTGCTAGGCTATACCCTAGATATGTTCACTCTCTCACAGCCCCACACTCAAGCTCCAAACCCTGCACCCACGCCAAGCCAGTTCTAGTCAGACCCTAGTACAAGACCTCGCCCAGCTCAACACACTCTCTCCTAGGGAGCCCATGTCCCAGCTCCCTAACCCCAGCCCCAGCCCAAGATACATCCTCAAACTCTCTCCCAGCTCTGCAGCAGTGAAACCCAACACTCTCTGCCCCCCATCGCTGTCAAACCCCCAACACATCATCTCACCCTCCAAATGGGCACCACTGCACACTGAAACTTGAACATCCATCCACCTCTTATCCACCCACACTGGGAACAGGGAGAGGAAACACCACCAGAGAACTGGTGGCTGGCCTGGCTGTGTCAATCTTGACCTATGAGGTGACCCAGCTACTGGAGAACAGCTGCCCTTGTTTACATTTAAGACATTTAGCAGACGCTGTTATCCAGGTCGACTTACAGTAGTAATTGCATACATTTTCATACTTTCTTCTTACTGGTCCCCTGTGGGAATCGAACCCAAAACCCTGGCGTTGCAAGCACCACGCTCTACCAACAGAGCTACACGGGACCCGAGACCCTTGTCTAACTCCATTCATAGCACTCTTTATTACCGTCAGTTGTTTTTATGCAGGGGTCATCAGCAGTCAACAGCTAGACCTACTTGGATACATGCTGTTTAAGTAGCCACTCACCTTCCAGTAGTCCGACTGTAAACTGTAGTATCTCTGGTATGCAGATAATGCTGAGAGAGAAAGAGAACATACTTACTGAAGATGAATACAATGGGGTTACAATAAGTCTACATTTCACTATCTCCATCTTATTAACACAGATTCTTCCCATTCAATCTTGTGGTGCCACTACCTCAAGCAATATAGGACTGAATTTCTGCCCAGGGCATAAAAATAAACCTTTATTTTAAGTTAACACTCCCAATAAGCATGCATTTCAGAAAACACACACATAACATTTTTTAGGACTCTAGAGATACATCTTCAGGCAACTCCTTCAGACTTTGAGTCATATAAAGCCTAGAGCCGTCTACAGACAATGGCAGTGGAATTGCATAACTGCAGAGGAGAGAATGTTCAGACAATCGAGTGTGACAACAGAGAGAGCAGATTAGGGGTGTGAATCGTGACAACCACTCCACATTAGGGGTGTGAACATTTAAAAAGAACTTGGGGATCTTTAACGTTAAAATCACAGTGCAGTTTACCGTGTTATAACTTAACGAGACGATAGGCTATTAAAAGGCCAACATCTAATGACATTGAGGCGCAAGGCTCAACTTCACCGCTGTTTTGAAGCCCTGGCTACTACACTATGAACAGTGTGAAGCGAACCCATGCTGTGTGAGAGCAAAGTGTTGCATCTCACTCATCTCAATATACTAGCCTATTCATTGATGACAGGCCCTGCTTTACTGAAGTTGCTCACTATGAAAGATGCAAGTGTTTGTGTTCTCGGAAGTACGGCAACTAATCAATCTCCTCTGTTCCAAATACACTGAATCAAATCTTGACACTCAGAAATGGGAGTCGACGTAGGATTGGAGGAATCAACTATATTCTCCACCACGTCATCGTCGTTAAAAAAGTAGGAAAAAGGGCTGAGAAAGGCAAGCAACATCAACAAAGTGTTGTATGGCAATAATTTGAGAAGTTAAATGAGAAGGAAATGCAAACTGAGGTGGAATTGAGGTACAGTAATGGTAGTATAGGTGCAATGCTTAACCATCTGAAATGGACGCACCGTGAGACCTAAACTGTTGCTGCCAACAGCGCAGCTACATTGTGAACTCACGTGGAATTATATGGATTTTTCTTATAATTTTAACAGAAAACCAATAAGTTAATGGCTTTTTAAATGTTGAGAATAATTGTCAATTTCTTACATCCCTACGCCACATGCAAACATGACAGTCTAGTATATAATTTCCCAGTGGATTTCTACTCTGTTTGTGGAGATTGAGGAGGGAAGATGTGTCGTCTGTCTGGCGACCGCTGCTGCTTTAAATCCCAATGTCAAAATACTATGTTGTGCCAAACATACAATTACAAAAGCAATGCTGTTACATTAAGGACTAAATTAAAAGGGCTGCAGTAGCCTAAATTGCTTTGCTGAATGTCAGCTGCAATTCAGGCATTTACATCAAATTGGTACAGCTTAAATTCAGGATGTGATCTGTCACTCAACTCAAATCATGTCTGGTGTGGACTGTGTTTGTGTACACACATGCATGTTCACCTTTTGGATAGTCCTCCAGGAGGAGGTTGAAGTGGCCCAGCTGGCAGAACATCTCTGGCTCTACCTTCCCTTCTGCCTTCAGGATGACAGAGTCATAGCAGCTTACAGCCTGGAGAAAGATGGGAGAGGGTTACATTTGAATAATTTCAACACCCCATAGCCTATTACACGGTGGCCTAAGGAAGGTCCGCAACTTTCAGAAATCCACACTTAAATCAGTTTGATGTTCAAATTCTAGGCCTAAAACCCCTCTGTATAAATGCCAAGAAACTGTGATGATTGCAAGAGGAACTTCAAAACAATAACAGCCATCTAATGAGTTACAAAACAGCCTTGCTTGGAATATCACTGAAACGTATCACTGATCCTCTCATAGAAGATATACTCGTTATTTTAGTGTTACTTAAAAAAAGAAAATTAGTAAATATTTTCTTAACTCCATTTCTTGAACTGCATTATTGGTTAAGGGCTTGTAAGGAAGCATTTCCCGGTAAGGGCTACACCCGTTGTATTCGGCGCATGTGACAAATACAATTATTTGATACAGATTTACAGCAGAGGATGACCCAGACACACAGCGCCAACGGATGTCCTTTCAGTAAGAGAGGGAATTGCAAGGCCTTTCCAAGTCATTTTGCATGGTTCCAGGCCAGTTCCCATGCCAAATCTGTGGAAAGATTTAAATAAAACGGCCACACAAATCATCCAGATAGTTAGAACCACAGAATATCAGAGTGTGTGTGTTTGTACACAGTGCCAAATGAGAGAGTAGCTCCTAGAAACAGCCAATGAGCTGGAGATGGAGCCTCACTGGGCGAATAGAAAACACGCGTAACACAGGTTATCATCACCAGGACATAGCCTCGCCACTCAGCCCATAGCATATCATAAAGAGAGAGAATTCGGCTCAAGCAATTTGAAATCATTCAAATCCTCCAACTTATCAATAAGTTGATATCAAAATTACGTTCACATTTATTAGGTTTGTTATCCCAGTGCAGGAGCATATGGTATTCCAGGAACCTAGGGTGAAGCTGTGTTTATGTGCTCTTCATTTGACCCAAAATGTCCAGCGTCCACTGACACTGCAGAGCAAGTATTGTATTGACTAGGGGAGGTAGAAAAGCGTGATCAAAAAGGCACATTGTTTATTGGCGTGCAGGGCCGAAAGAAGTTGGTATAAAGAGAAAGAGCTCCACCACATAGCTTTATTAATAAACAAAACATGTTTAGATCTTCGTCAGGGCATTTCACTGGAAGTGTACCACACACACATATATCACGCATATCCAAACATAGGAATAGCATCAGAAACCAAGACCACAAAAGTCTATGCACTTTATGCCTGCCAGACACAATGTTGTGAAATCAACAGACTTCTATTGCAAAGAGAATCCTACTGCATATTCCGATTGGAAACCATGTCTCCAAAAGGGATTTCCCATTTCCTGTGAACACCATCTGATTCATGTATTATTATGACAACCACTGTTGGGTATTGCAAAATGTTTTGTTTACCAGATATGAATGGTTATACAGTTATAATATTTGAGAAGTATATATACAGACTGTAAAAAAAACTGAATGGCAGACACAATCTATGTCTAAATTGTTTCAAGGCTTAAAAATCCTTCTTTAACTGGTCTCCTCCTCTTCATCTACACTGATTGAAGTGGATTTGACAAGTGAGGGATCATAGCTTTCACCTGGTCAGTCAGTCATAGAAAGAGCAGGTTTTGTACACTAGTGTACATTATTGTTTTACGTTGCCACTTTCAACTAAAATATGTAAAGACCGCCCTAATTAGTGCTTGTCATGTCTATAAATATGGGTGTGGTACACTTCCGGTGCAATGACCTGATGAAGATCCTCGCAGGATCAAAACGTTGTTTATTAATAAAAGGTACGTGGTGGAGTGTGCAGGCTACATTTCTTTTACACTGAACAAAAATATAAATATGCAACAATTTCAAAGATTTTACTGAGTTACAGTTCATAAAGAAATCAATCAATTGAAATAATCTATGGATTTCACATGACTGGGAATACAGATATGCATCTGTTGGTCACAGAGAACTTAAAAAAAGAAAGGGGCGTGGAAGAGAAAACCGGTCAGTATTTGGTGTGACCACCATTTGCCTCATGTAGCGAGACACCTCGCCTTCGCATAGAGTTGATCAGGCTGTTGATTGTGGCCTGTGGAATGTTGTACCACTCTTCAATGGCTGTGCGAAGTTGCTGGATATTGGGGGAACTGAAGCAAGCTGTCGTACATGTTGATCCAGAGCATCCCAAACCTGCTATAAAAAAAACGAACTTTTTAAGGGGTTCAAACTGGTTCCCAACTTTATTTTGATGGTCGGAACAAAACAGTGTTTCTGATCGGAACTAACACAATTGGAAAATAATTTTTGGTTCCAAACCCTGCTTTAAATACAGTGCTCCCCCAAACAACCCTTGTCCTGGAGAGCTGTTGTGGGCAGGCTTTTGTTCCAGCCCAGTAAGGTTTATTATTCAAATGTCTGCCAAATGTCCAAGCAAAGAGTTACTACAGTACTAGGGTTGAATGGCAAGAACCCGGTTAACGAGATTTACCGACCAAAACCACTCCCCTTTCCCAGGATAAATAACTGCGAGAAACCGGTAAATTATAATAAAATTCACGCATGGTGTGAAATGGAACTGTTAAATTATATGAAAATGTCTAAATCTGGCTTCTCTATGGTCTCTGCATGATGAATCAACACTCAGGGTGGGGACAGACAGCCCATCTCAGTGTGGAGCACAGTTCAAAATGAATGTCCCCATTCTGATCGACGGGGCTGTAGAGGAGCAGGTTGAGAGCTTCAAGTTCCTTGGTGTCCACATCACCAACAAACTATCATGGTCCAAACACACCAAGACAGTCGTGAAGAGGGCATGACAAAGCCTATTCCCCCTCAGGAGACTGAAAAGATTTTGCATGGGTCCTATGTTTAGGTCTTGATGTATAGACCTAGCATCTCATCATGGTAACTTTTTTCCCTTGTGACAGGTAGGCCTATATTTGCTGCAGCATAGCCTATGCTACAGTAATATAAAGACAATGCTCATCTAACTCACCCATCTCCATCTGGCTTTCGGCGGTCACCTTGTTTTGTAATAGTAGAGATTTTTTATTGCAGCTGCAGAGCTTTAGAACAGCCTTTCACTCAAATATCATTGCTTTAAATCAGCGCACGTGCAAGCAATCTCTCTCTCCATCAATTCCATTCAAATTGCATCATGGATAGATGGATAGATGGATAGAATCAAAAACACACCTACTCATTCCAGGGTTGTTGTTTTTTTGAGAGCATGCCAAGAGTGTACAAAGCTGTCATCAAGGCAAAGGGTGGCTACTTTGAAGAATCTCAAATACATTTTTTGGTTACTACATGATTCCATGTGTTATTTCATAGTTTTGACGTAGTTTTGCAACTCTGCCTAGAAGGCCAGCATCCCGGAGTCGCCTCTTCACTGTTGACGTTGAGACTGGTGTTTTGCGGGTACTATTTAATGAAGCTGCCAGTTGAGGACTTGTGAGGGGTCTGTTTCTCAAACTAGACACTAATGTACTTGTCCTCTTGCTCAGTTGTGCACCGGGGCCTCCCACTCCTCTTTATATTCTGGTTAGAGCCAGTTTGCGCTGTTCTGTGAAGGGAGTAGTACACAGTGTTGTACAAGATCTTAAGTTTCTTTGCAATTTCTCGCATGGAATAGCCTTCATTTCTAAAAACAAGAATAGACTGACGAGTTTCAGAAGAAAGTTCTTTGTTTCTGGACATTGTGAGCCTGTAATCGAACCCACAAATGCTGATGCTCCAGATACTCAACAAGTCTAAAGAAAGCCAGTTTTATTGCTTCTTTAAATCAGAACAACAGTTGTCAGCTGTGCTAACATAATTGCAAAAGGGTTTTCTAATGGCCAATTAGCCTTTTAAAATGATAAACTTGGATTAGCTAACACAACGTGCCATTGGAACACAGGAGTGATGGTTGCTGATAATGGGCCTCTGTATGTCCATGTAGATATTCCATAAAAAATCTGCCGTTTCCAGCTACAATAGTCATTTACAACATTAACAATGTCTACACTGTATTCTGATCAATTTGATGTTATTTTAAATGGACAATTTGTTTTCGCTTTCTTTCAAAAACAAGGACATTTCTAGGTGAACACAAACTTTTGAACGGTAGTGTATGCAACAGCCTACTAATTATACAAATAGGCCCTATTATATTTCAAAATTAAAATCAAATTCACTAGCCTATACTTGTAACTTTGTAGGCCACATGTGCTGCAACAGAATCCCATGTTCTCTTCTGCTTTAACATGGTTTGAATGATGTGCGTAATTCCAGTCCATATAACACAATACAGTAATACAGTTCACACTCAAAAAAATGTAGCCTATTGGCTAGTTTCATTTATTTACCAAGAAAGCATATAGCTAGCTACAGTAATGGGCTTTTATGTTTTTATATTGTGCCTTTATCATATATGTATTGGATAACGGTACAATCATTTGGGCTTGGGCTCATTAAAATGTTGTTAATGTAGGCCTCATAGAATGTATTTAATATACGGCTCATCAGGTTCAGGTAGCATCAGGTTTGAATTTTCATTCTGATCAAATCTCTAATCAAAATCAGACATTTATATGCTTTAGAATGACACTTCTGGTTTTGGCGGGAAACACTGGGTTACCCGGGAGAAGAGAGATTTATTCTTGTGATGGAACACCTGTAAAATACTGGGCAAATATTTAACCCTTTACAGTACCTCCAACCACCTCCCCAAATATGTCCTAATAAAGGCTAGCCTACACGAAGCTTACCCTTTCTGCTAGTCCATCCATTGGCATGAAGAACCAAAACAATTAGGAGTTCCTCTCTATAATTGGAACTAGTGCATACATGGTACGGTACAGTAACCAAACAAAACTTTCCAATTCAAGGCAACCCTTTTCTCCCCCCTACCCTCTCTTTATGGACCTGGTCTGTTTTCTCTCCTTAATTATCAGCTGAAAGCCTGCCATGTGTCGAAGCAAAGAGAAGAGGGTTTAAATAAAAGGGGAAAAAATAGGAATGTTTTGTGGCATGCTAGCTGAATCCCCAGTGGTCCGAATACCCTTAAGTGACAACAGCAGCAGAAGCACAGCTCTCTCTGCTCTGCATGACACTGGGCCTACCAGAGCCCACTTTGAATCAGCAACATATCTACTCATTATATTAGAAATTTGGGATACTGAGTGGCGCAGAGGTCTAAGGCACTGTATCGCAGTGCTAGAGGCGTCACTACAGACCTGGGTTCAATCCCGGGCTGTATCACAACCTGCCGTGATCGGGAGTCTCATAGGGAGACTCACATTTGGCCCAGCGTCGTCAGGGTTAAGGGAGGGTTTGGCCGGGATAGGCCATCATTGTAAATAAGAATTTGTTCTTAACTGACTTGCCAAGTTAAATAAAAAAAAGTGTTGCATTGTGAAGATGACAGAGTTAGGTTAATGGTTTTCAATGTGGTTAATTTACTAAACAACAATTCAGAATAATTCTGAAGTTTACATACACTTAGATTTTAGTCATTAAAACTCATTTTTCAACCACTCCACAGATTTCATGTTAACAAACTATAGTTTGGGCAAGTCGGTTAGGACATCTACTTTGTGCATGACAAGTAATTCTTCCAACAATTGTTTAGAGACAGATTATTTCACAATTCCAGTGGTTCAGAAGTTTACTAAGTTGACTGTGCCTTAAAACTGCTTGGAAAATTCCAGAAAATGATGTCATGGCTTTAGATGCTTCTGATAGGCTAATTGACATAATTTGAGTCAATTGGAGGTGTACCTGTGGATGCATTTAAAGGCCTACCTTCAAACTCCTCTTTGCTCGACATAATGGGAAAATCAAAACAATAGTACGCAAGTATAAACACCATGGGACCACGCTGCCGTCATACTGCTCAGGAAGGAGACTTGTTCTGTCTCCTAGAGTTGAACGTATTTTGGTGCGAAAAGTTCAAATCAATCCCAGAACAACAACAAAGGACCTTGTGAAGATTCTAGAGGAAACAGGTACAAAAGTATCTATAGCCACAGTAAAATTTGTCCTATATCGACATAACCTGAAAGGCCGCTCAGCAAGGAAGAAGCCACTGCTCCAAAACCGCCATAAAAATTCCAGACTATGGTTTGAAACTGCACAAGGGGAGGCTTGCAAGCCGAAGAACACCATCCCAACCGTGAAGCACTTCACAAAAATAGATGGCATCATGAGGAAGGAAAATGATGTGTATATATTGAAGCAACATCTCAAGACATCAGTCAGGAAGTTAAAGCTTGGTCGCAAATGGGTCTTCCAAATGGACAATGACCTCAAGCATACTTCCAAAGTTGTGGCAAAATGGCTTAAGGACAACAAAGAAGGTATTGGAGTGACCATCACAAAGCCCTGACCTCAATCCTATAGAAAATTTGTGGGCAGAACTGAAAAAGTGTGTGCGAGCAAGGAGGCCTACAAACCTGACTCATTTACACTAGTTCTATCAAGAGGAATGGGCTAAAATTCAGCAAACTTATTGTGGGAAGCTTGTGGAAGGCTACCCGAAACGTTTGACCCAAGTTAAACAATTTAAAAGGCAATGCTACCAAATACTAATTGATTGTATGTAAACTTCTGACCCACTGGGAATGTGATGAAAGAAATAAAAGCTGAAATAAATCACTAATATTATTCTGACATTTCACATTCTTAAAATAAAGTGGTGATCCTAACTGACCTAAGACAGGGAATTTGTACTAGGATTAAATGTCAGGAATTGTGAAAAATTGAGTTTAAATGTATTTGGCTAAAGTGTATGTAAACTTCCGACATCAACTGTATACAAAAAAGGAGAAGTACACCAGTAAATAACAGGCCTTTCATCAGACATGCGTCTGTACATAGTAGTGTGTGGTAAACCGGTGGTGTATGCGACAGCTTTTTCTTTTCTTTTAGTTATATGATGGTGCAAGTTCCAATGTGAATGAGCCATATTCATAGATCTGTCACCAACACAAAAAATTACTGCAAAGAGTTGTTCATATAAAGACGCCACTTTTCAAAACAAAGTGCTTTGTGTGTGAGTAGTGGGTGCATGAGATAGCTGGCCCCCTGAGTAGTCCCATGTGGCTCAGTTGGTAGAGCAGCATGGTGCTTGCAACAACAGGGTTGTGGGTTCGATTCCCACGGGGGGACCAGTATGGGAATTGTATGCACTCACTACTCCAAGTCTAAATGACTAAAATGTAAATGTGTCCCATCCATAAGAGCTCGAGCTCTGACATAACTAAATTTGTTGCATAACTAATCGTGGATTTATTTATCAATTGCATGACATTATAATATGGTGGAGACTGGAGAATCAAAAGGGTAAAAAATTACTAGATGGTCGGCGAACTACTTTTGTTTGGGGTTGTGGTGATAGCCGCATGTGGATGATGACACCCTGGAGACGTAGCTAGCTACACCTTAGCTAGCCTGTTTAGCCAGATAGCTACAGTAAGGTTAGCTAGTTAGTTAGTTACATGACACAAACTAACGTTACCGACGGATATTCAAAAAAGCAGCGAGAAACTAAACGTTTTTTGTTACTCGTCTTGCTTCAATGCTTAACAGTTAAATAATCTCATGACAATATATTCAATTTAGTCGCTTTTCATTGATTGAGATATATATATATATATATATATATACACACATACATACACACACACACAGTATACAACGTAGCTAGCTAGCTTTATATGGAGTAGCTAACGTTAGTTAGCCAACTCCTCTCCTACCAACCCCGCCATCTTGGGCTGATCCGCAGCCATTATCGGTGACTTATTACGTTAAATTAAAACAACATCTCATTCGAGCAAACCTGACACCAATGCCCTGGTAATACATGGGAAGGGGCCCGTACGGTATGCTAACAGCAGCTAACTAAGTATCCACTGGCTATCCAGCCACTCGCTACACGGGACAGGACGCTCCTAACTTGGGCCGTGAAAACGTTACATTGTCGCGAGCTGTCCATCGTTGATTGCTGCGCGTGCATAACGTTACACTATTTGAGCACCAAGTGAAGTGGGTGAAATTGGGAGTCGTATTATGATTTCCTGACCAACTTATTGCCTTCCAGTTAAAACCATTGTTGTTTGTTCAGCTGTCAAAAGTGTGCAGCCATCGGTCAGCAATGTCCCCCAAGAATGAACATAGCCAACAAGATAAATTATGGTAATAATATTAACTAGTTTGCTACCATGTAATTCCGAAGCCAGGTCTGTGCTATTGCGATATGGTATAAGTGCATGACTGGTGATAGTCAACATAAAACTATTCACACTGGAAAGGGCATGATGTAACTAATCTTAACTCACTTGCTAAATGAGCCTTGCCTCTTGCTAATGGAATGGGGTTTTGGTTAACTTTAGTAAATATCCAGCTGTCAAACAGGGTTTTGTGAGGTCCCTGTCACTTATTCCAGGTGATATACAGGAATCAAGAGTTAACTGAGACGGGCGAACTGGTCCTATCTGTGACATACCTTTAACAGTAAGGCCTTCGTTCTGGCGCCATCTTCATGAAGCCTCTGAAATCCAAACAGTGAACTGCAAAGTATAGGACAACACAGGCGGTTCCGTATTACTTTGGGGATATATACGTCGTTTTTTAAGAATTGAAGGCACGAAAACTCAACACAGAAAAACATAAACAAAATAAGTGCATTGTTAATTCGCCAACCTGTCAATTCCAACCAAGCTTTCTCTCTCCTGCGCTGTTAGCTTCGGAAAGTCCTCTTCTATTTCATTCGCTTTTCCCGCCGCCATTTTATTTTCCTCATCACCAGCAGCGCCGAGACTTCGAGCAGTAGCAGAGGCAGCGACGTCGAGCGACACTCCGCACGATTTCATGGAAAAGCAACAGGGAAGCGGCGACAAACCCCACCAAAATATAATAAGAACGAAAGTACACCACCTTATCCAGCACTGAAAACGTAGCTTAGCCGAGTGATTGCCAAATTCTCAAGGAAAACAAGACCCGTCCAAAAAAGCCTTCTTCTCGCATGATTGTACACAAAATACTACATGTATTTAATTGCCAATTAATGCATGGAGTAGAGTTGACACCGGATTTTACGATAGGACGTTATTTGGTAATATCATAAACTTCCCCTCACAGAACAGCTCAAAGTTGTTGTAATTTTCACACAGGCGGACGCACGCCGCCACAGTAAGAACGCCCTCTGCTCTCCGTGACCAATGAATGTATCTGTGTGTAATCATGTGACTTGATTTTTCGTTCCTCAGACGCACTTTTATAACAAACCATCAACTTCACGCATCTCCTCAGCTTCTTTCGATTGGTTTCCCATGTTGTATTATGATTACGTAACTGTACTTTGAAGTATATTATTGGTTAAGGTAACTGAGTGTTGCCAGTATGAAAGAGGTACAGGTCAATTGCCAAGGATTACGCATGAATGCTAAAGTGTTGCTATTTGATGGGATTGCTTGTTGTCAGCTTGTTATAACAGTGTAATATGTGATTTACAAAATTATAGCATGTACATCTTCACTATTAGTATGGCTGTCATAGCTGTATCTCAGTGGCTATTATCACTTTATGTATGGGTTCTGTTCCTATATTTATATCAAACAGATCCCTAATATATAGACATACACTAAAATGTGTTATACTGTGTTATAAACCTCTTATACTAAAGTGTAATATTCATTTCTATAAACATACTTATCCTATTCACTATGACTGCTTGATGCTAATAGGTTCACTTTAGTTTACCTCAACTGTATAATCAGCAAGAGAATGTCCTGTCCTCAACAACATTCCCCACCATCTGTTACCTAAACTCCTCATGTGAGTAGACCACATACAATATATGTGTTTATGCATAGACAAGTATGTCTTCGCAAGATGCCATTGTAGGCAAGATATCTTCAGACATTAGCCAATGGCCTGATGCTGGAATACTCATATGAGAGCTGACAAAACACAACACAACAGGCCTTGGGGAGTTTGGGCTGTTTTCAGTGTTCAACTCATATGCCATAAGCTGAAAGTTTGGGTATTGGAGGAAGAGCTGATCTTTGATCCAGTATATGTGGAGTCTTGATCCTGCTGGCTGTTGTTCTTGTCTCCTCCAGACGATGTGGCTTCGTCAATCACACATGATAACTCAGAGCAGAGGTCACTTTCCAGTTTGATTGGAATACCCACAACCCCCCTCTGCTGCCACAGATTGGCTGGGCTGTAAATCTGTCATCACTGTCATGGTAGCAGAGATAGATGGCCACCTGTCACTGTGTTGGAACAGGAAGAAGTGAAGTATGAGGGACAAAGAAAGGGATCCAACTCCTGGTTTCAAAGAAGCATGGTTATCAAACACATAGGCAGCAAAATCTGCTTATTATTTTACCCAAGATTCAACATAATTTAGCATTGTAGAAATACTGTAGAAACACAGATCACTTTTGCACTTGGAGTCTGTCTGATAAAATGTGTCAGTTAAATTGTTGGGCTGAAGGGATGAAACACAGACTCCGCATTTTGTCTTTCAATAAAAATAAAATAAAAATCAACCATGCAGTCATAGAATAGGCCTAGTTGCATAAAGCTCACCCTTACAGAAAATCACATGATTTCACGCACAATTTCTCATGTGAAATCATGTGAAAATGTGTTTTTGGAACACTTAACATGTAATCACATTTTCACGTGTGTAGTTTAATGTTATCACATGTTGCTTTACATGTTATCACATTAACTTCACATAAGATCACATGTGAAATTCATGTGGTTTTTCCATAAGGGTCAAGAGCTATCAGGTATTAGAGAAGTTTGGTTAGTTCCGGTGTCATCCTAAAACGTCTCCTAGAATTCCAGTGGCATACTACAGACATACCACATACCATACAATAGTACCAAAGGTTATATTATTCAGCAATTAAACTGATGATTGTAAATGTTAAATACAAAAAAATAAACATTCAAACATTCATCAGAGTAATTTGGGCTACGGACCTCACTCAGCTAATATAGCTAGGTAACCGACCCTTCTCCTCAACCCTAGACTGAAGTATTCTATTCTGCAGTAGCTTTCACTGTGCCGTTGTATAATTTGTATACAAATGGGCACATTTTTTGTTAAAAGTCATAAAACATTGTTTAAATCCGTTTTGTTTTGTGAGGAAACCTACATTCATGACATCTGCATTGAATGATAAACTGCATTGAGACTTTCCAATAAGACCATTTAAATAAGCATGATATTCTTTATAATCAATGCATGAAACGTACATGTTTGAATGTCTGACAAACTGCAAACGACGTATCCCATGACCATCCCATCATGCCTGGGACAGCATTTGTCAACATTCAAGTCAGAGCACTCCAAAATGGCCGATCGTGAAGAGGGTAAGTGGCCGCACTCAAACCAAATACGACCTTTATGTTTCTATATTTGGTCTAATCATTGCATCTTAAATGTACTTAATCGAGCATTAAGTCATATACAAATGTATCAAATATGTGGCAACGTACTCGCTAAAAAACAGTTTGACATATTCTCTCGGTCTTGATCGCACTCCCTCGTGTTTCAATGTATAAACATCATAGGTTATATCAATATGATTATGATGGGCTAGTGGTTACAATAAGGCTGTGCTACTTTACATTTTTAGAGTTTTATTTCCCCACATACGCTGATTGATTCTTATGTCAAGATATGTCTAGAAATGGCAGATTCCATCTTCTCGTGCTCCTTAATGATATACAGTAGGCGACTTTTTTTAGACTGCCTCTTACGAAAACGAAACAGAATTGGCAATGACATATGGTAAAATTACCCAAAATGTCTGATAAAGATACAAATATATACTTTTGCTGCTGCTGATTATTATCCCCTACCTTACCCTATTACTGCGGCAGGTAGCCTCGCGGTTAGAGCGTTGGGCCAGTAACCGAAAGGTCGCTGGTTTGAATACCTGAGCAGACAAGGTGAACAACCTGTTTATGTGTCCTTGAGCAAGGCACTTAACCCTAATTTGCTCCAGGGGCTAACCCTGTAGGTAGGCAGTCATTGTAAATAAGAATTTATTCTTAAGTGACTTGTCTAGTTAAATAAATGTTAAACTTTTTTTTTTTAAAACATCAAGCTCTACTCTGTTTGTTTTCCAAGACCCAGAGAATGAAGATGACACATCCGAGGTGGTCTACCTGACAGAATATGCCAGACGTCAACAATGGTGGGGCCACCTATTTGGTAGGAATAATTCGGGTCCTATGTCTGAGAAGTATTCGGTGGCCACACAAGTAGCACTGGGGGGCGTGAGTGGCTGGTAAGTCATGCAGGCCAGGGTTGATTGATTATGCTATGCATCCTCAGGACTGTTCTTTAGTATCGTGATATCTCTCACATGTTGCTCAGTGCTACTGTGCTTTATGCATGGTATGGTCAAAATACAAAGGCTTCTTCTGTAGATTATGCTTTTTTCCATGTATAGTGCAGAGCACTTTATGGGGGATAGGGTGTCATTTGAGTTTTGCTTTGTCTCTCACTGGCAGGTGTGCAGGATATCTTTTTCAGAAGGTGGGGAAGATTGCAGCCACCGCTGTGGGTGGAGGATTCCTGTTATTACAGGTAGGAACTCAATACAAGTTTTAGATTTACAGTATACAAGTCTAAATGAGTTCTGTCAGCTGGCAACCCACTGCAAAGAGGAGCTTGGACTTGTATTTATCAATGAATAACAGATCTGAATGTTTTATAAACACATTTCATAGTACTGTCTAAATGTAACTATTTGCCACAATACTTATTGTCATGGATTACAGTACATTATGTTTTTGCTTGGGGTCTTTGTCATCCCAAAAATATAAACGTTCTATTCCTTTTCTATTCTCCAGATAGCCAACCACAGTGGCTATGTGCAGGTGGACTGGAAGAGAGTGGAGAAGGATGTCAACAAAGCGAAGAGACACCTAAAGAAGAAAGCCGACAGGGCTGTACCAGAGTTGAACTCTCTTATTGACCAGGTAGCCCACTGTAGCTGGTCAACGTAACATGTCTAACATTTAATCATACAATATTTGATTCATCCTACAAGCGACAAAGCAATGTGAATTGAACTACACCTGCTAGCATAATATTGACTCTGCTTACTTGTACAGACTACTAATTCAATTGATGAATTTTGCATATATATTTGTCTTTCTCTCTCGCAGTCCACCGAGTTTGTGAAGACAAACGTAATCATCACCAGTGGATTCTTCGGAGGCTTCTTGCTCGGACTGGCATCCTAAGATATACAAAATGGAGACCTGCAGTTTTATTGAGGCTTTTTTTGAGAGGTCTGCTCTGTCGTGAATGTGAATTAAAGCGCCCTTCTAAAATGGTGGTGGGAAAAACAAGAACAGATGCACAGCACAATATATCAGAATAAGCCAAAGTGTAATTACACAAACCGCAAAAGGATAGCGCAGTTATAAATACTCTGTAATGTGTACCTACAGTTACACAGTACCTACCCATGTATCTACCATGTAAATGCATGGTTTTAGCACCACCTGAAACTGGAACCAAGATTTTTTGCTGCGCCACCGACTAAAGATAGATAGATATATAGATAGATAGGTACTTTATTGATCCTATCTATCTATCTATCTATCTATCTGGTTCTAGAAACAAAACCATGTTTCTAGTCATGCTTTACCTCTGATTCAAGAAAATCGGGCATGACCTAAAAGCAGTCAGTGGGTCTTGTGGGCAGTAGTCTACAAAACATTTAATCAACACTCTGTAAGAGCACACAGGTGTTGTGATCCTGTACATGGGATCTAGTGCTCCTGTCCCACTCTGATTCATGTATTCATCATGTGAAAAGATAGAAACATACAGGTGCTGGAGATCAATGTATGTATGTACATGTAAGTAAAAAGGATCGGAAGACACCACACACTGCAATTATGTTGTATTTATTGAGATCGACCTTGTGGTCTTCATCAGACTTCCATACAGCCCTTCCATGTACAGTGTGTTGCATTGGTTACAGGTACACTCCTTATTGGGCTGTAATTCTGGACCTTATTGATTACATTTGATTCCAGTTATTTTCCAGTTCAATTGTTTTATTATGTTCTTCTGGTCAATAGTCCTACACCACTAGTATACTCAAGCCATGCAGTGTATCATGTTGCTCAGGAAACTGCATGACATGTCATTTTCATTGTATGAATTAATACTTCAATCACATTATATTGAGTGATTTAGGATTACAATGACTATATATTATTTTGTCTTAACAAGCAGTGTAATATTTGCTTAGAAGTAGTGTAGCCTCTTGTGTCTTCTATTTCACAGGAAGCAATTTACTTTTGTTAGTGAATGACAATGTTGTTGTACTTTGTGTATATATCCTTAATAAAAGACAACGCAGCAATCATGGTTTTCTTTTTTTTTTCAGATGAAAGAATAGGTCTGTGTCCATCCTACAGCTATGAATTCAGGGTGCAGTTAATTCGGCCATCAGATTTGCCACCAATGCTCCTGATAGGACACATCACTGCACTCTATACTCCTCTGTCAACTGGTCTTCTCTGTATACCCGTCACAAGACACACTGGTTGATGCTTATTTATAAAACCCTCTTAGGCCTCACTCCCCCTTATCTGAGATATCTACTGCAGCCCACATACTCCACATACAACACCCGTTCTGCCAGTCACATTATATTAAAGGTCCTCAAAGCACACACATCCCTGGGTCGCTCCTCTTTTCAGTTCGCTGCAGCTAGCGACTGGAACGAGCTGCACCAAACACTCAAACTGGACAGTTTTATCTCAATCTCTTCATTCAATCATGGGCACTCTTACTGACAGTTGTGGCTGCTTTGCGTGATGTATTATTGTCTCTACCTTCTTGCCCTTTGTGCTGTTGTCTGTGCCCAATAATGTTTGTACCCTGTTTTGTGCTGCTACCATGTTGTGTTGCTGCCATGTTGTGATGCTACCATGTTGTTGTCATGTTGTGTTGTTACCATGCTGTGTTGTCATGTGTTGCTGCCATGCTATGTAGTGTTGGGTTGTCTCTCTTGTCGTAATGTAGTGTTTTGTCCTATATTTTAAACAAATGTATTTTTATTCCCAGCCCCCATCCCCGCATTAGGCCTTTTGCCTTTTGGTAGGCCGTCATTGTAAATAAGAATGTGGGCAGTTGGAGGGGACCCAGGATAGAGCCAATGAGCTGAACCAATTTTTTAACAGGTTTGATACTGGCCCTGTCCACCTCCCCTCCAGCTCTCCAGGCCACACACCCTCACGGCTGTCCCACCCCCACTTTGCTCACAACACCTCTGTTGAGACAATCAGCAACCCCGCCTCCGCCCCTGCTCCCTCTGGACTGATCCTCAACACCCCCCTTCACCCCACCTCCCCACCTGGGCTGGCTTTAACCACCAACCAAGTGAAGAGAGAGCTGGAGAGATTTCATCAGGGGAAAGCGGTGGGCCCTGATGGCATCAGCCCAAGGGTGCTTAGGGTCTGTGCTGACCAACTGTGTGGGATACTCCAGCGCCGCTTCAACCTTAGCCTGAGCCTAGAAAGGGTCCCTGTGCTCAAGAAGGCGCACCCCACTGTCCTGAATGACTTCAGAACTGTAGCGCTAACATCCCACATCATGAAGACCCTGGAAAGGTTAGTCTTCGCTCACCTCAGACCCCTGGTGTGTACATCACTGGACCCCCTACAGTTCGCATATCAGCGCAACATCGGGGTGGATGATGCAATCATCTACCTTCTGCAGAGGGCCTACTCTCACCTTGACAACGCAGGTTGTTTTTTGACTTCTCCAGTGCCTTCAATACCATTCAGCCCCTGCTACTGGGTGAGAAGATGAAAAGGATGAAAGTGGAAGCACCCTTAGTCTCCTGGGTCATGGCCTACCTGACCGGTAGGCCACAATTTGTGCGACTACAGAGCTGTGTGTCAGAATGGGCATTGAGCAACACAGGGACCCCCCAGGGAACGGTCCTGTCCCCCTTGCTTTTCACCCTCAACACCTTGGACTTAAGATATAACTCTGAAGCATGCCACCTACAGAAGTTCTCGGATGACTCCGCAATTGTAGGGTGCATCAGGGGTGGGCAGGAGGAGGAGTACAGGAGCGCAATCAATGGCTTTGTGTTGTGGTGTGAGCAGAACCACCTTCAGCTCAACATCGGCGAAACAAAGGAGATGGTGGTGGACTTCAGGAGAACCAAGGCCCAACTGACTGCAGTCCCTATACACGGGATGGATGTGGAAATGGTTGGGTCATACAAGTTCCTGGGAGTCCATATGGACTGCAGGCTGGAATGGGCTGGTAACACCGGGGCTCTGTACAAAAAGGGCCAGAGCCGACTCTACTTTCTGAGAAGGCTCAGGTCCTTCAACGTGTGCAGTAAACTACTGCATACCTTCTACCAGTCTGTGGTGGCCAGTGCCATCTTTTTTGCAGTGGTGTGCTGGGGCGCCAACATAAAAGCTGGTGATGCTTCTCGGGTAAATAAACTGATCAGGACGGCTAGCTCTGTTCTGGGGATTAGCCTTGACACTCTAGAGGAGGTGGCAGAGAGACGGATCCTGGCCAAACTGCTTGCCATCATGGACAATGTCACCCACCCTCTGCATGCCTGCATCTGCATCTATCTATCTATCTATCTATCTATCTATCTATCTATCTATCTATCTATCTATCTATCTATCTATCTATCTATCTATCTATCTATCTATCTATCTATCTACTTAAATGACTTGCCTAGTTAAATAAAGGTTAAATATATATATATGTATTTATATATTTATTTATTTTTTGCCTGTTCTACTATTTGAGTTAAAATACCCTAATCAGCCAGCTTTCATATTTCTAGTTAGTCATCATTATTATGTCTAGCTTGTAAAATGTTGTTACAATGTAGAAAAATGTTTCTGTGCAATGTTACAATTTTCTGAGAATAATGTTGCTAAAACTTTGCAACCCTATATTCTGCACTGTTGCCAGGCAACGCACGATAACAGCACGCTCCATAGCAACCTCAAACGGGACGGACGAAATAAGTTTTTAGGAGTTGGACGGAGGAAAGAGTATATTTACATCCAAATTAATACCACAATGGCACTGCCGATGCTGCCTGGCAATTCTCTCAATAAAAACGTAAGTTTTGTGCAATGTGTCTTGTTAAATGAGTGGATACGTTTGATATTCTTTTAAATATTGACCCCATCTAGCCTACTTGATGAATTGAGACGAACAGAACACATAGCGCTAGCTAGCTACGCTGCAGCGTCCATAGATTGTGCAAGTTCATTGTATTAAAATGCATTCCTGTTTGCTGCAAGTACCTTAAGAAAACAAATTGAATATGACGAATTCCTGCTTTTCTGACAATAACCACAAACCATAATGTTTTCCGAGCATTTGGCTAATATCTTCACTTGACTCACTTGTGACATCCTTATCCTCCAGTTGGGGAAAGACAAATTCCACAAGTCCCAGCATTTTGACTATTCCAACGGGGTCCCTATGATGGTGGGCTCAGGGAAGCCAGGCATTGGAGGGGAGTTGCTGTTGGGCCAGAAGTCTCAACCAAACTATTCTGTCTTCCTCAAAGGAGAGGGCAGTGACACTCCATCATGGGTGGCCTTCGACAAGCAGGTTGTAGATTACAGACAAACTGACAGACAGACTGAGACAGACTGCTCCATTCTCACCATCCCTCCCTCTCCCTCAGGTGCTGAGCTTCAATGCGTTCTTCCAGGAGGCCGTGCCTCAGAAGCGAGAGGAGAAGTACCGTGTCAGGAAGTGTAAGATCTATTTCTACCTGGAAGACGACACCATCCAGGTGGTAGAGCCTGAATTCAAGAACAGCGGGATACCACAAGGTGAGGTACTTTACCCTAGGTCTTGAGCAGGTACATTTCTGATTGAGATTTACCTTAATTTCTACCCCCTATTCAAACAGAAACCAGTACCTGCAAAAATATCGTTGATTACATTAAAAGCCCTCGATGTTAAAGGGGTTTAACTGTGACAAATGTTTTATAGATTTTTCCTATTTTTAGGAACACTGATTCGTCGTCACCGCATCCCACTGCCCCCTCCAGATGATGAGCGCTTCTACACGCTGCACGACTTCAACATCAACCAGCAGGTGGTGCTGTACTCACGCACCTTCATGGTCACCGACTGTGACCCCTTCACCAGAAACTTCCTCAGGAAGATGGGGGTACGGCTCAACCACCCCACCTCCACTCCCCTGGACCCCTACAGCAACCTACGACAAGAGGTGGGATTTAGGAGGAGGGGGAATGAGGGAGGGTGAGAGGGAGGAAGAGAGGGAAAACAGAGAAGGTGACATTATGGATTTAGTGGTTCCATCTTCTATGTTGAACATAGTGCTTTTCTATTGATCTAATGCCAAGGGACCAGCCTGAGAAACATGAACCCCCCCCAAGAAACTACTCAGGCTGATTGATTTACATTGTCCTCTGACATATAGAACAGCTCACTGCACGGATGCCACCTGTCAGAAAATAATGAACATAGGGGCTCCCAAGTGGCGTAGTGGTCTAAGACACTGCATCTCAATGCTAGAGGTGTCACTACAGACAACCTGGTTCGAATATAGACAACCGGCTGTGATTGGGAGTCCCATAGGGCGGTGCACAATTGGCCCAGTATCGCCTGTGTAGGCCGTCATTGTAAATAAGAATTTGTTCTTAACTGACTTGCCTGGTTAAATAAAAATCCATTTATTGAATATTATCACAATTACATGACTTCTGTACATACATAAACTGTAGCTACCAAGGTGTATAGTGTAGACGTTATGTATTGATAAAGTATATAGTATTATCAATAATCTGTCTGTATCCACAGATGGAGAAGAGTATGAAGCCACTGCGTCCATACGAGAGGTTGGACACGCTCAAGCAGTTCCTGGACCACGACCGCAATGTGCTGCGGTTCTACTGCCACTGGGACGACTCAGAGAACATGTTCGGGGACCCGCGTGAGCTCACCCTGCACTACTTCTTGGCCGATGACACCATAGAGATCAGGGAGGTCATCTACCCCAACTCAGGCCGGGATGCCACGCCCAAATTCCTGCACCGTAGCAAGCTGCCCAAGGTGAGATGGGAAATGTAGTTCATATAAAGATTTAGTGCCCAAGGTCACATGAGAAACGTAGTTCCTAGCAAGTTGCCCAAGGTGATTTCACACAGGACATGGGAGCTAGCCGTGGTCCTGCCTTGGTGTGGTGTTTTCTCTTAGATGTTAAGTCCCCTATTTAGGGGACTTTTATCGGTTATGGACCGGTTCCAACTGATATTTTGGTGTACAGAGTGCTTTGTGAACGTCACAGGATCCAGTGGCTTATAGCAGTGGTTCCCAAACCTTTTCACGCGGGTCACCCTTTCCATAATTGGGGAACATCCCGCATGGGGTGTTTTTTTTTGTTGCCATTTTAAAGCTAAATAAATTAATACTAAATAATTTCATAGTTTTGAAACACGACCACTTTATTTTGGTCACAGAGCTATTTTTACCATAAAGGTGAGTTCCAGACCTTTCTATAACTATGCAGCATTACTAGTTAGTGTTTACAGCCATCACATGAAAAAATATTACTTTTGGGTGTGTCTATTTATCTACATTTTTCAATAACGTTCAAGAGGAAATTAAAGGAAAGGCAGAAGATGGGAAATCTAAACTACCATTGTTTCGCTGCTTTGAATCATTTGTATAAGCAGAGTGATATGTTTCTGTTGAAGTATACTCAAAAGAGGAGAGGTGCCTCTCTTTCTCTTCTGCTTCAATAGTTTCAGCCTCCCTCCCTCCCTCCCTCCCTCCCTCCCTCCCTCCCTCCCAGAGCTCTCATCCACTCTGACAGGTCTGCAGTAACGTCTAGCCTCCCTGAAGCGTCTTTCCTCATCTCTTCTCCAGTCACTGTTCAGACACTAACTCATCTTGAAAGATGGCCCCTTCTCGTTAATTCCTTTCCAGTCGGTTTCCCTTTTTAAGATCCAGTGATTGTCATGCTGTTTGCTCTAAATGTCATCCTGAAAGGTTGCATCTGAAACCTGCTAGCCAGTTGGACATAACGATTCTCCCCAGATACAAATGAAATCTGTCCCTCAAGACAAATGACGATGATTTGGTCTGTCTGTGTTCTTTCTCTTTCTCCCTGTTATGTTGCTTCCATGCCCAAGAACCAGGAGGCAAGTACCAGCCACTCTGTGTGTGCTGTGGTTATGGTGGTGGTTTGGTGTAGTGTGTTATGGTTTGGTGTAGTGTGGTGTGATTGGTGTAGTATGGTGTAGTGTGTTATGGTTTGGTGTAGTGTGTTATGGTTTAGTGTAGTGTGTTATGGTTTGGTGTAGTGTGGTGTGGTGTGGTTGGTGTAGTGTGTTATGGTTTGGTGTAGTGTGGTGTGTGGTTGGTGTAGTGTTTGGTTTGGTGTTGTGTGGTTTGGTTTGGTGGTGTGTGTGTGTGTGTGTGTGTGTGTGCGTGCGTGTGTGTGTGTGTGTGTGTGTGTGTGTGTGTGCGTGCCTGCGTGTGTGTGTTTCTGACTCTTCTCCATCGGTGTGTTTTCTCCTCTGTTCTCTCCTGTAGCATGGTCCCATCCCCAAGCCTCAGCCCGGAGATATCACAGACCGTACGGTGCTCAACGTGTTTGGTCCTATGGGCCAGGGAGGACGCTACATCCTGGACAGCCTCAAAGTAGGTGCTGTTGGGGGGTCTTTTTAGAGACATAAATTGACAAATTTGTCCATATTGAATGTTATACGGAAAATAAGCCTATGGTTTATGTAACTGTAAGGGATGTTGTAGAAACAGCAGTTTGGTTCCAAAAGTTTTATCTCTGTTTCTTTGGGTGTACAGGGTCAGTTTGATCTAGCATATTTTACTGTAAGAGGGGAGCTTAGTCTCTCTCTCTCTCTCTCTCTCTCTCTGTCTGTCTGTCTGTCTGTCTGTCTGTCTGTCTGTCTGTCTGTCTGTCTGTCTGTCTGTCTGTCTGTCTGTCTGTCTGTCTGTCTGTCTGTCTGTCTGTCTGTCTGTCTCTCTCTCTCTCTCTCTTTCTCTGTCTCTCTCTCTCTCTCTCTCTCTCTCTCTCTCTCTCTCTCTCTCTCTCTCTCTCTCTCTCTGTGTCAGACAGGTGCGGTCCTTGAGCAGTTCTATAAGGACAGTGACCTGACTCTGGGGGGCGTGGTCAACGTGTGGGGACGCAGGGTGGTCATCTGTGACTGTGACAACTTCACCAAAGAGTTCTACCGCTCCAAATATGGCATTGGTGAGACACACACACACACAACACACACAACACACACACACACACACACAATGCCGTATCCCACACCCAAGCCCATCACCTGCAGTTCTGGTGTATAACCACAGGGTGTCAGTATAAGGATAATAAACTATAAGCTTCACTACCTTGACCAGGCAAACTCAAGTACCCCTGTTTTGCTATGTCAATGTTATTTAGCTGTTTTCAGTGCCAATGTCAAGTATTTGAAATTGACCCTTAGATGCTCTCCATATCCCTAATTCAGATTTTGTCATTCAGATTTAGTGAATGCTCAATTTGTGACCTGCTGGAGGTTAAAAGAACATAATCATGATCATTTTAAATATATATATTTTTTATTTTATGCACATTTCTCCATTGTATCAAAACTATGCGAGCCCTCCAATAATCCCTGACAATCAATCAAATTGTGTTTATATACTGTATGAAACAACATCTGTCACAAAGTACTTTACAATAACCAGGCCTGGACCAACAATGGTGGACTTTGGTGATAGAGTGGCATTTGCAGCACTGACATTATAGTACACAAAGCTTTGACTCCATAGAGGAGACCTGAAGCTTGTGGAATTATAGATTTCAGAAATATAACATTTTCCAGGTGCTCAAAGTAAGGACAACAGCTCCAGGCCTATCAGTCTCCCTGTCCCTGACCGACACTAGATACCAGTGATCGACCCACCGCCCCCAGCCATTTGGCCTCTCTGAGCGAGAAGCTTTCAAATGAAGCCGCTATCAGCATCAGCATGATTCATGAGCTTGTTTTTTTCGGTAACATATCTGCCGCTTTGCGCCATCCAAATGGGGCCCACTATCTGTAGATGGGAGGGTTTGGTGGGGGTTGTCTTGGGGGGGGTTGTCTTTCTTGGGGGGGTTCAACCAGTCTGCGGTAACCAAACTCTTGTCTGTGGGCGTTAGTCTGCCAGTCCACCCCACCCTATCCTGCCCCCGACCCCCCTCCTATGTTTCTAGGCCAGGTTAGGTTAGGCTGGCTATGGGGGGCTCCCTGTATTAGTCACAGCCAATCACGGCGGGGCCCCGTCAATGATGGAGAGGCCTGATAGGGACCTCAGGGGGTCAATGGTTATTTACAGGTAGGTTACTGTTACCCCATGTTGCCTTGTCTCTCATCTTTCTTTCTCCTCTCTTCCTTCAACTGTTGTTGTCTCTCTATTTATTTCTCTGCCCCACCCCCTCTCTCTATATAGCCTTGGTCAAAAGTTTGGAATATTACTCATTCAAATGTTTTTCTTCATTTGCACAATTTTTTTAAATTGTAGAATAAAAGTGAAGACATCAAAACTATGACATAACATGTAGTAACCAAAAAAGTGTTAAACAAATCTAAATATATTTTATATTTGAGATTCTTCAAAAAGCCAACCTTTGCCTTGATGACAGCTTTGCACACTCTTGGCATTCTCTCAACCAGCTTCACCTGGAATGCTTTTCCATCAGTCTTGAAGGAGTTCCCACATATGCTGAGCACTTGTTGGCTGCTTTTCCTTCACTGCGGTCCGACTCATCCCAAACAATCTAAATTTGGTTGAGGTTGGAAACCAAAAATCTCAAATTTGGACTACCGGACAAATTTCCACCAGTCTAATGTCCATTGCTAGTGTTTCTTGGCCCAAGCAAGTCTCTTCTTCTTATTGGTGTCCTTTAGTAGTGGTTTCTTTGCAGAAATTCGACCATGAAGGCCTGATTCACACAGTCTCCTCTGAACAGTTGATCTTGATATGTGTATTTTACTTGAACTCTGTGAAGCATTTATTTGGGCTGAAATCTGAGGCATGTAACTTATCCTCTGCAGCAATTGAGATGGTTTGGGATCGCAGTCGGACCGCAGAGTGAAGGAAAAGCAGCCAACAAGTGCTCAGCATATGTGGGAACTCCTTCAAGCATTCCAGGTGAAGCTGGTTGAGAGAATGCCAAGAGTGTGCAAAGCTGTCATCAAGGCAAAGGTTGGCTATTTGAAGAATCTCAAATATATATATATATATTTTTGTTTAACACTTTTTTGCTTGCTACATGATTACATATGTGTTATTTCATAGCTTTAATGTCTTCACTATTATTTTACAATGTAGAAAATAGTTTAAAAAAGAAAAACCCTTGAATGAATAGGTGTGTCTAAAATTTTGACTGGTACTGTGTGTGTGTGTATATATATATACAGCGGGTGAAATAAGTATTGAACACGTCACCATTTTTCTCAGTAAATATATTTCCAAAGGTGCTATTGACATGAAATCTTCACCAGATGTTGGTAACAACCTAAGTAATCCATACATACAAAGAAACCAAAACAAATAACTTCAGAAATTAAGTTATGTGTAATAATGTGAAATGGCACAGGGAAAAAGTATTGAACACACTTACTGATATTTATTTAATACTTTGTACAAAAGCCTTTGTTGGTAATGACAGCTTCAAGACGCCTCCTGTATGGAGAAACTAGTCGCATGCATTGCTCTGGTGTGATTTTGGCCTAATCTTCCACACAAACAGTCTTCAAATCTTGAAGGTTCCGTGGGCCTCTTCTATGAATCTTGATCTTCAGTTCTTTCCATAGATTTTCAATAGGATTTAAGTCAGGTGATTGGCTAGGCCATTCTAGCAGCTTTTTCTTTCTTTGAAACCAATTGAGAGTTTCCTTGGCTGTGTGTTTGGGATCATTGTCTTGCTGAAATGTCCACCCTCGTTTCATCTTCATCATCCTGGTAGATGGCAGCAGATTTTTGTCAAGAATGTCTCTGTAAATTTGCCCATTCATCCTTCCTTCAATTATGTGAAGTTTGCCAGTGCCATTTGCTGAAAAGCAGCCCCACACCATGATGTTCCCACCTCCAAACTTCATTGTTGGTATGGTGTTTTTAGGGTGATGTGCAGTGCCATTTCTCCTCCAAACATGGTGTGTATTATGACATCCAAACAGTTCAATTTTGCTCTCATCTGACCAAACTATATTCCCCCAGTATTTCACTGGCTTTACCAAATGTTGTGCAGCAAACTTCAAACGAGCTTCAACATGCTTTTTTTTCAGCAATGGAGTCTTGCGTGGTGAGCGTGCATACAGGCCATGGCGGTGGAGTGCATTACTTACTGTTTTCTTTGAGACAACAGTACCTGCTAATTGCAAGTCTTTTTGAAGCTCCCCACAAGTGGTCCTTGGCTCTTGGACAACTCTTCTGTTTATTCTTTTCACTCCTCTGTCAGAAATCTTGCGAGGAGCACCTGGTCGAGGCAAATTTATGGTGAAATGATTGTCTTTCCACTTCCGTATTATGGCCCCAACAGTGCTCACTGGAACATTCAGAAGCTTAGAAATGCGCCTATAACCAATGCCATCATTATGTTTTGCAACAATTAGGTTGCGAAGGTCTTGAGACACCTCTTTGCTTTTACCCATCATGAGATGTGTCTTGTGTGACACCTTGGCAATGAGAACTTTTTGTAGGCCATCAGTTGGGACTGAACCAGCTGATATTCATTTGCACTGACAGGGGGCTGGACTGCTTTTTAATTACTGATAGTTTTCAGCTGTTGTCTTGGCTTTCCATGCCTTTTTGCACCTCCCTTTCTTCATGTGTTCAATACTTTTTCCCTGTGTCATTTCACATTATTACACATAACTTAATTTCTGAACTTATTTGTTTTGGTTTCTTTGTATGTATGGATTACTTGGGTTGTTACCAACATCTGGTGAATTTCATGTCAATAGCACCTTTGGAAATATATTTACTGAGAAAAATGGTGACGTGTTCAATACTTATTTCACCCGCTGTATATATATATAAGAAGCCTCTTCTCTCAAAAAATAACTGACAACTGACTTTTGCCGGACACACCTTGGTAAAGTCAGTTGTGTCTTGATATAATTTTTTGAGAGAAGAGGCTTCTTCCTTCCTGACATCCCATGTAGGGCCAAGTTTGTGCGGTCTCTTTCTGACAGTGTACCCATGCAATTCGACATTGATTGTGGCAAGAGAGGCCTGTAGATCCCTTGATGTTACCCTGGGGTTCTTAAAGACTTCTATGAGCATCTTTCTGTCAGCTCTTGGGCTGACTTTGGTGGGACGACCTGTCCTAGGTAGTTTGCCAGTGGTCTGGAATTTTCGTCGGACAGTGGAATGATGTACTTCGAATTGCTTGGAAATGGAATGATGTTCTTTGAATTGCTTGGAAATGGATTTGTAACCCCTCCCAGTCTCATGGGCATCAATAATCTTTCTTCTGAGGGCCTCAGGTAGGTCTTTTGATTTTTGAATGATGTGTTACCACACACCCATATGGTTAAGACCAAACCAGACCAATTTTCTTATCTTTATGGAAGGCTGGACCCTCCTAAGTTTCTCTCTAATGTTTTCTAATCATTTGCACTTGTTTTGGTACACATAATTCTAATTTTAGCCATTTTATGTGATGGTAAAGGTAGAGGTGTACTAGCTTTTTCCCCATAAGGAAAAGTCATTTTTGTTTATTTTAATTGCATAACATTTTCAAAGTTTTGTTTGGTGTGTGTGATTTGTTAAATTGGGTAACCTTTATCTGTCAATAGTGTGAAGTGAAGATTACATATCCATCTGTCCAAATATGTAAAATATAAGAGAACTTTCCAGGGGGTGTACTTACTTTTTCACATGACTGTAAATATACTTCGGGGAGAACAAGTATTTGATACACTGCCGATTTTGCAGGTTTTCCTACTTACAAAGCATGTAGAGGTCTGTAATTTTTATCATAGGTACACTTCAACTGTGAGAGACGGAATCTTAAACAAAAATCCAGAAAATCATATTGTATGATTTTTAAATAATTAATTTGCATTTTATTGCATGACATAAGTATTTGATCACCTACCAACCAGTAAGAATTCCGGCTCTCACAGACCTGTTAGTTTTTCTTCAAGAAGCCCTCCTGTTCTCCACTCATTACCCGTATTAACTGCACCTGTTTGAACTCGTTACCTGTATAAAAGACACCTGTCCACACACTCAATCAAACAGACTCCAACCTCTCCACAATGGCCAAGACCAGAAAGCTGTGTAAGGACATCAGGAATAAAATTGTAGACCTGCACAAGGCTGGGATGGGCTACAGGACAATAGGCAAGCAACTTTGTGAGAAGGCAACAACTGTTGGCGCAATTATTAGAAAATGGAAGAAGTTCAAGATGACGGTCAATCTCCCTCGGTCTGGGGCACCATGCAAGATCTCACCTCGTGGGGCATCAATGATCATGAGGAAGGTGAGGGATCAGCCCAGAACTACACGGCAGGACCTGGTCAATGACCTGAAGAGAGCTGGGACCACAGTCTCAAAGAAAACCATTAGTAACACACTACGCCGTCATGGATTAAAATCCTGCAGCGCACGCAAGGTCCCCCTGCTCAAGCCAGCGCATGTCCAGGCCCGTCTGAAGTTTGCCAATGACCATCTGGATGATCCAGAGGAGGAATGGGAGAAGGTCATGTGGTCTGATGAGACAAAAATAGAGCATTTTGGTCTAAACTCCACTCGCCGTGTTTGGAGGAAGAAGAAGGATGAGTACAACCCCAAGAACACCATCCCAACCGTGAAGCATGGAGGTGGAAACATCATTCTTTGGGGATGCTTTTCTGCAAAGGGGACTGGACGACTGCACCGTATTGAGGGGAGGATGGATGGGGCCATGTATCGCGAGATCTTGGCCAACAACCTCCTTCCCTCAGTAAGAGGCATTGAAGATGGGTCGTGGCTGGGTCTTCCAGCATGACAACGACCCGAAACACACAGCCAGGGCAACTAAGTAGTGGCTCGGTAAGAAGCATCTCAAGGTCCTGGAGTGGCCTAGCCAGTCTCCAGACCTGAACCCAATAGAAAATCTTTGGAGGGAGCTGAAAGTCCGTATTGCCCAGTGACAGCCCCGAAACCTGAAGGATCTGGAGAAGGTCTGTATGGAGGAGTGGGCCAAAATCCCTGCTGCAGTGTGTGCAAACCTGGTCAAGAACTACAGGAAACGTATGATCTCTGTAATTGCAAACAAAGGTTTCTGTACCAAATATTAAGTTCTGCTTTTCTGATGTGTCAAATACTTATGTCATGCAATAAAATGCAAATTAATTACTTAAAAATCATACAATGTGATTTTCTGGATTTTTGGACTTCTACATGCTTTGTAAGTGGGAAAACCTGCAAAATCAGCAGTGTATCAAATACTTGTTCTCCCCACTGTATATATATATATATATATATATATATATATTTATCAATTTCTTTGTCCTCTCTCTCAGAGGACTTCAGCCCAGTACAGTACAAGGCGCCTCCGGCCCCTAAACCCCCCAGACCTGTACCTCCCTACAATGGCTTTGGCTCTGAAGAGGACTCTCTGTGCTCCTGCCAGGGCCTGCTGCCCAAACCCCCCCAGAAAGACTTCCGCAAACTCATGGAGAAAGACAGGTGAGAGGGAGGAAAGCACCACACAGGAGATACTACTTAGGATAGCTCACTCTAGTTCAAGTCAGCGCCATAAGACATTGTAGTTTGTAACTCCCCTCTATATTTATTTTTCTGGACAGTGAAGGTAAAATGTATAAATTAGGCTCTATACTCCAGCATTTTGGATTTTAGATCAAAGGTTTTATATGAGGCACAGTACATAATGTCATTTTATTTTCATATATATCTGTTTTACCGTTTAGAAATGAATGCACTTTACAGTATGTATCTAGTCCCCCCATTTGAAGAAGTCATATGTATTTGGACAAATTCACTTATAGTGTATTAATATAGTCCGAAGTTTAGTATTTGGTTCCATATTCCTACCACAAAATGAATACATCAAGCTTGTGACTACAAACTTTTTGTAAATAAGAATAGAAGATGTTTCTGAACACTTCTACATTAATGTGGATGCTACCCTGATTATGGACAATGGTGAATAATGATGCGTGAGAAAGTTACAGAGGCACAAAGATCATACCACCTAAAAATGTTAACCTGTTATTGGTAATGGTGAGAAGGGGTATGATCTTGTGTCGCTAACTTTCTCACTCGTTAGAGAGAAAATTTACAGATTATACAACCAAATTTACAGAGTATAGAGACAAATTTACACATTTTAGCTTCACTGTCCAAATAAATACGGAGGGGAGTGTATTTTCTTGAAACCTTATACCTATTACGGTGCCTTCAGCCCTTGCTCGATTCTCCCATTTTGTCCTTACAGCCTGCAATTGCTGGATCTACTGTAATTGTCTAGAAATTTGTTAACTCTTCTCGCTGTGTGTGTGTATGTGTGTGTGTGTGTGTGTGTGTGTGTGTGTGTGTGTGTGTGTGTGTGTGTTTCCCCCTACCAGACAGGGCCTTGAGAGCAACGTGCTGAGGTTTATGGGGAAGATGGTGACTGAAAATCCCATCGACAAAGATAGACTCTTCATAATCTCCTTCTACCTCAGTGACGACACCATCTGTGTGTTCGAACCACCTCAGAGGAACACCGGTAGGGACCGTTTGGCTAGCTAGGACCAGGCTACCAGTAGACAATTCTAGAATACCCATAAGACACAAGTAGACATACTAATGCGGCTTACTTCCCTTTCTCTCCTCTCTTCTGCATTGAAGGCAAGTGGAAGTGTCTACTTTGACAGGTTGAGATGACTTCTTCCACATATTCAAACGTCCCTTCTGTGCTCCCCAGGTGTGTTGGCGGGTAAGTTCCTGGAGCGTGGCAGGGTGAAGAAGCCTGGTCAGGAGCTGTTTAAGAGTGAGATGTCCCAGTTTTTCAGTGCCCAGGACCTGTATGTAGGAGCCAGGCTCAACCTCAACAACCAGGGCTTCCAGCTGATCGACGCTGATGAGTACGCCTTCAACTACATGGAGCAACACGCTGAGGAGGTGGGATGCACTTTCTTCTCTTCTCTTCTCTTCTCTTCTCTTCTCTTCTCTTCTCTTCTCTTCTCTTCTCTTCTCTTCTCTCCTCTCCTCTCCTCTCCTCTCCTCTCCTCTCCTCTCCTCTCCTCTCCTTTCCTCTCCTCTCCTCTCCTCTCCTCTCCTCTCGTCATCCTCTCCTCTCTATCCAGTTCCCCAGGGCTAACATAGGCTCCATCATCAGTAAGATCCGCTCCATCCCTGAGGACAAACAGAATGAGATTAAACAGTTCCTCACCCTCAGTGACCCCGGAAACACTGGACTGATCCCCTACCAACCATTCAGGTAGTACACTCCTCTTTTTTCCTCATCCTCCTCTCCTCTCCTCTTCCCTTGTCTTATCCTTCTCTCCTCTGACCCCGGAAACACTGGACTGATCCCCTACCAACCCTTTGTGTAGGACTCCTCTCTTACTCCTTTCTTCTCTCTCTAAACAGCTGTTGACAGTACGGTCCCAATTTATTTGAGTGTTTTCTGATTCAGATCCTCTGATCAAAAACAAATCCAGATCCAAACGAGATTGTGGAACTAGAGCCCCAGTACCACTATGGTGTTCATAAGCAGTTTATAAGCAGACCCTTGAAGCAAATGTTTCTGGTTGTGTGTGTGTGTGTGTGTGTGTGTGTGTGTGTGTGTGTGCGTGTGTGTGTGTGTGTGTGTGTGTGTGTGTGTGTGTGTGTGTGTGTGTGTGTGTGTGTGTGTGTGTGTGTGTGTGTGTGTTGGCCAGGGACCTGCTGGTGGGTCTGGAGTGTGGTCTGTCGGAGCACGAGGTGATGATGCTAGGTCGTTGTTTCTGTGAGCGCCAGCAGCCCGAGGCAGAGGTGGGCCTCATGCTGGCTGTGGCTCAGGACCACCTACGCAAGAAACACTTTGAGAGCTTCTCCGACATGACCAGAGCCTTCACACACGAGGACCGACACAGGTAGGGAGTCATACACACACGTAAACACAGACATACAGGCACGTGCACACGCAGGTACACACACATACACACGGTTGGGGAGTAACGGATAACATGTTTACAGATACATGTTTACAGATACTTTAGAAAAACTAGATGATTACTTCTAGGATTACTTTTAAATTCAGAAAGGATGTTTTGTTTTCTTCTGTTTTCTCAATTACATTAAAATATTTTAATAATTTAATATTTTAATAGTAATATAACAAAATGGGTCTGAATACTTTCCAAAGGCACTTTATTTACTGTCAATCGCAATGCATTTGGGTAGGCTACTTTTTGGCCCGTCCTGCAATTTAACTTGGCATGCCTCACTTGCATTTACATTTAAACTAATAGGTTAGATGCGCTTATTATTCCACTTATTTTGTCAGTAAATATACAACAACGAACTGTATTCAGAAATTCCAATTATATTCAATGCTGGAAAATCACTAAGTGGAATTTGGTTTACTTTCTGAATTGACTGGAACTTAAATGGAATTGACCTCAACATTGGTTAGCACACTTGGGGACGCAACCACACTTAGGATTTGAACTCTCAACCTATTGGATGTCAGCAACCTGAATTTCCTGCTTTGTCACCAGGTCTGTGGCAATGACAGCAATCAACCACAGATTTATTGGCAAGAATACATTTCCTGCACTATGCTAAAAGTTGCCCGGAATCAAGTCAATGTTGTCGGATAATCAAGTGTGATTATCCGACAACACCAACGAAAAAGTAGCAGTGTTCAGGGACACTGCATATATATTAAGGCCTAGATTCAAGCGTAAACACGCGACAGCCGACACCTGCATAGCTGGTGTTTTGGCAGTGTCGGAGGTATAACTACGTTACCGTACGGTGTTGTTCCCTGGTGTACAAAAAGGTCAAAGGTACAGAGGTACACATAGGAACTCACATGGTACTGGTTGCTTTCAACTCGTTGAGAAACGCTGATTGGCTAATGGCCATCAAGCTGCGGAAATATTCTAAAAGTACAGCTATCATGCTTGTAAATTCCACACCGATCTCGACAATCCATTTCTGTATGGACTTCGCTTTGTGCACGGGGAATTGTCATGCTGAAACAGGAAAGGGCCTTCCCCAAACTGTTGCCACAAAGTTGGAAGGACAGAATAATCTAGAATATCATTGTATGCTGTAGCGTAAAGATCTCTCTTCACTGGAACTAAGGAGCCTAGCCCAAACCATGAAAAACAGCCCCAGACCATTATTCCTCTTCCACCAAACTTTACAGTTGGCATTATGCATTTGGGCAGGTAGCGTTCTCCTGGCATCTGCCAAACCCAGATACGTCCGTCGGACTGCCAGATGGTGCGTGATTCATCACTCCAGAGAACGCGTGGCAAGCTTTACACCACTACAGCCGACGCTTGGTATTGCGCATGGTGATCTTAGGCTTGTGTGTGGCTGCTCGGCCAAACCCATTTAATGAAGCTCCCGACGAACAGTTCTTGTGTTGACGTTGCTTCCAGAGGCAGGAACTCAGTAAAGAGTGTTGCAACCGAGGGACAAGACTATTTTTATGCACTATACGCTTCAGCACTTGTTGGAGGCATCCTATGACAGTACCACGTTGAAAGTCACTGAACACTTCAGTAAGGCTATTCTACTGCCAATGTTTGTCTATGGAGATTGCATGGCGGTGTGCTTGATTTTATACATCTGTAGCTGAAATAGCCGAATCAACTAATTTGAAGGGGTGTCCACATACTTTTGTATATTTAGTGTATATACCCCATACCCACAAACACAGAGCCACACAGGCAGGTACCGTCACGGTCAGCCATCAATCAGCCAGTGGCCCCAGATCCTTTGCTGCTTGAGTAGCAGCAATTAGTTCCAGCAGTGTGTGAGTGGAGCATTGGAACCAGATGATCCCCACAAACCTGCATGGCTTGTAGCAGCTACACACACACACACACACACACACACACACACACACACACACACACACACACACACACACACACACACACACACACACACACACACACACACACACACACAGTAGACCTGTGGCATAAAGGAAATTGATAGGTAGCCACGCCATAGGGTCAATCAGCATAGCTTGTTTATGTGGCCATGTAGTTACCCTGGGTTAGTTTCAGATTTGTCTTAAATGTCCTCCTCCTCCCTATCCAATGCCCCTGTAATGAAGACGGTATGTCATAATGTCAAGGGCTGCCTCCAGACTACTCAAAACGTGCACACACATATACACTGAAGCCTTTCATCAACAATGATTTCTCATATGTGCCTAATATATCTAATATATTGTCTCCCCTGCCTAACATCTGTGCTCGTCTGGTCTGGTCTGGTCTGTGTCTCCAGGACTGGGCATCTCTCCATCAAGGAGGCTAGGACCATCTGTAAGGCCTTCCAGCTGCCACTGGCTGAGGACCTGCTGAGGGCCCTCCTCAAGAAGTAAGACATTACTGAGATTGAGAGATAGAGAAGATCTGAAAGAAAGAGGAGTAGCCCTGGGAGTGGGAAGTGTGCTAATACAACAGTTCATCTTTGAGAGTCCTGTGGTGTGTCCAGGTTTGATGCAGGCTCTGAGGAGATGGACTACCATGCCTTCCTGGCAGGGATCAACTGGAGAGAGAACCCCGCTCCCCCTGTCCTGCCTGACGATGCCCTGAAGGTGAGAGACTCAGTGAGAGAGAGAGAGAGAGAGAGAGAGAGAGAGAGAGAGAGAGAGAGAGAGAGAGAGAGAGAGAGAGAGAGAGAGAGAGAGAGAGAGAGAGAGAGAGAGAGAGAGAGAGAGAGAGTGAGAGAGAGAGAGAGAGAGAGAGTGAGAGAGTGAGTGAGTGAGTGAGAGTGAGTGAGTGAGAGAGAGTGAGTGAGAGTGAGTGAGTGAGTGAGTGAGTGAGTGAGTGAGTGAGTGAGTGAGTGAGTGAGTGAGTGAGTGAGTGAGTGAGTGAGTGAGTGAGTGAGTGAGTGAGTGAGTGAGTGAGTGAGTGAGTGAGTGAGTGAGTGAGTGAGTGAGTGAGAGGCAGTACTAGAGCTGATCCAGCAGAGGGGGCTAACAATAGTGGCATGCTGGTGTGAATCAGTCTCTTAGCGTGTGTGTGCATGCCTGTTCAGGGATGTTACTAGTGTGTCAGTGATTTCATTTTGTACATCTAACCTTTATTTAACCAAGCAAGTCAACTGTCATCCTCAATGAGGGCCTAGTCCAGTCCAGTGTGTTGTCTTGTCTTGTCTTGAGCCCTTTGTCCTGCTGTTGTTGAATTGAATCAACTTTATTGATTGTCCACAGTTTAACGTGGACTGGAGCAGGGAGGCCAGAGGCCCAGAGGCGAAGAGCATCAACTACTCTGTCCTCCTAAAAGACGTGTTCGGTAGTGTCAACACCAACACCAACCCAACACTCTAACCAACCCACCACACACACACCCACACACCCAACACAGGGACAGAGAGATGGAAAGGAGTACCACAAGATCATCAGCCTATGAACTCAATCACCTCGCTGCTCCCTGTGTATTTTCCACTTTTAATTAAAGAACATGGATTACATTTGTAACCAAACATCTGTGTTTTTAACGTGTGGGAAATGGTGTGTGTACATTTTAATTGTGTTATGTGTAAAACAAAGACCCTTAAAAACAGTATGCTGTGTGTGTGTGCTTGTGCATGCACGTTTTACTACAACGTTTTACTACACCGTTTTACTATACCGTTTTACTACACCGTTTTACTACACCGTTTTACTATACCGTTTTACTACACCGTTTTACTACACCGTTTTACTACACCGTTTTACTATACCAGAAGTCCTCACAAGAATAGTAAACAAACACAAATTTTGAGAAGTGAGGACATTAGAAACTATAATTTTGAATGGGAATCAATTGTTGTTGGTCGTCCTCACAAGTATAGTAAGACATAGCGTTTGTGTGTGTTGGGGAAAGGGCCTCAGAGACACTGTAAATTATACGAGGCGTTAAACTAGAACCATATTTCTTCCGCAGGCAGACAGGCACACGCATTCATTGTGATTACACTGGATCCTCTGTATCCCCTCTAAAGTGCTGAGTTGATAAGAGGGGAAATGGCCTGAGAAGGGATCCACCATGCTTTGGATAAGCTTCTGACAAGGCAGAGGCATCCACACTTAGCCTACAACCAAGGGGGTTACAGTGCCTTTAGAAAGTATTCATTTTGTGTCACTGGCCTACACACAATACCCCATAATGTCAAAGTGGAATTATGTTTTTGACATTTTGTTTATTAATTAAAAATGAAAAGCTGAAATGTCTTGAGTCAATAAGTATTCAGCTCCTTAGTTATGGCAAGCATAAATAGGTTCAGGAGTAAAAATGTACTTAAAAAGTCACACAATAAGTTGCATGGACTCACTCTGTGTGTAATAATAGTGTTTAACATGGTTTATGAATGACTACCTCATCTCTGTACCCCACACATAATTATTTGTAAGGTCTCTCAAATTTCACATCAAGTGAAAACGTGTCTTTGAAAAACTTCATGTGGCATTTCACATGTGATATCATGTGAAAATGTGTTTTTGGAACACTACACATGTAACATTTTATCTTTGAAAACTTGTTTTTGGAAATCTTAACGTCACATTTGACATGTAAAATCATCTGAAAACGTGTTTTTGGAACATCAGACAATTCTCTCATTATTAATTACATTGACTTATTTCAACAATTTGAGGGTTTTCTGTATAGTTGTCTAATATTGGTGGGGCATATGATTCTGTTTAATGTTACTCCTGAATCACTATGATAAATATAATAGTTTTTATTGAGTGTTTTGCAGGGCATCACGTGAAATAACATCACGTGAAGTGTTCCAAAACAACATTTATTGATTTTCCACCTCATGTGCTTTTTCCGTAAGGGCAAATCCATGAAGGGGGAATGAACGAGTGCACACTTTGAGTAGAAGGGGGAGGTTCTGTCTTCCTCTATTCTCAGTTCCAGCGTATGCCCCATGCCATGACAATGCTACTTCCCTGTAAACAAATTAACATGCTTATAGACAAGGGCACTCAACATGTACTGCACTGACACAAATTACTAATGATTGGTTGAAAGAAAATAATAATATGATTGTGGGAGCTGTACTGTTAGATTTCAGTGCAGCCTTTGATATTATTGACCATAGCCTATTGTTGAGAAAAAGTATGTGTTATGGCTTTTCAACCTCTGCCATAATGTGAATTCAGAGCTATCTATCTAATAGAACTGAGGGGTTTTCTTTAATGTAAACTTCTCTAATGTCAAACATGTAAAGTGTGGTGTACCGCAGGGCAGCTCTCTAGGCCCCCTACTTTTTTCTATTTTTGCCAAGGACCTGCCACTGGCATTAAACAAAGCATGTGTGTCCTTGTATGCTGATGATTCAACCATATACACATCAGCAAGCACAGCTAATGAAGTCACTGATACACTTAACAAAGTTGCAGTCTGTTTTGGAATGGGTGGCCAGTAATAAACTGGTCCTGAACATCTATAAAACTAAGAGCATTGTATTTGGTACAAATCATTCCTTAAGGTTTAGACATCAGCTGAATCTGCTAATGAATGGTGTGGCTGTTGAACAAGTTGAGGTGACTAAATATAACAATATAATAATATTGTTCAGCCATAGGGTCAAGTGCTGCAAAGAAAGACCTAGTTAAGCTGCAGCCCAGAATAGAGTGGCTTGTCTTTCTCTTAATTGTAAGGGCTAATATTAATACTATGCATTCCAGTCTCTCGGTTAAGAGTTGAGGAAAGACTGACTGTGTCACTTCTTGTTTTTATAAGAAACATTAATGTGTTGGAAATTCCAAATAGTTTGCATAGTCAACTTACACATAGCACTGACACACACATTTACCCCACCAGACGTGGACAGGTCCAGAACAAATTCAAGGAAACGTATTGTGTGTGGTGTCGGGGTATAAAAAGCGACAGGTTGATCGGCAGGTTGGTTGAAATCAGCACCTTCATCTATGTCACTGATCTATTTCCCTGGTCCGGGGGATAACTGAAAAATGTGCTAATCAACCATCCAATCCCCCGCCTCTTAAACAGGGACAGAGGGATTCCAATCCATCGCTCTCACACACACACGTGCGCAGCACACAAACACACAAAATCCCCCCCCCCTAACACGGGGCACAGATAAAGTGCATGACATCACCTAGGGCATTATCGGGTCTTCACTTTCTGCTTTCACACATACTCAAATATTAGCCTCCCTAGTCACACACACAGTCCTGCCCGCTAAAACAAAGGCTGACATCACTGGGAGGGAGAGGGTGAAAAGGGGGAGGAAGGGAGAAGGAGCGCATACTTGGCCTTTTATGCCTCCCGAAACAGAGTGTGAGGAGGGACAATACTCCTCACCCCCTCTCTCCCATCGCACCATGTAATGCAGTAACCAGACCAAAGACAAAGTTACCAGGACATAGAAAAGAGCAAGAGAAAAGAGCAAGAGAGAGAAAGGGGAGAGAGTGGTAGAGAGATGGGAGAAAGAGAATGAAGGGAAGAGAGAGAGAGAAAAAAGAAAGAACGAAAGAAAGAAAGAAAGAAAGAAAGAAAGAAAGAAAGAAAGAAAGAAAGAAAGAAAGAAAGAAAGAAAGAAAAAGACGGGGAAGAGAGGATTGTGAGAGAGAAAGTGAGAAACTGAAAGAAAGAGGGAGAGAGACAGAGAGAGACACACACACAGGGAGAGGCACAAAGAGAGAGAGAGAGCGATAGAGAGAAGACATAGAAAGAGAGAGAGTTGGTAAGTCTATAGGACCTGTGACTCAGGTGTCAGTATAGCTGCCATGTGACCCTGACCTGATAATCCAGTTATGAGCAGTGATGAGACAAGAAGCCCCCCCCACACACACACACCCCTGGCCCCTCAACCCCCACCCCTCTCTCTTCATCTCACAGTGGCCTGTGACAACATGCTCATTGCCACCCAACTTTATCCATCCATTTCATCTCTCGAAAGTGTGAGGAGGGACAATACTCTTCACCCCCTCTCTCCCATCGCACCATGTTATGCAGTCACTGGACCAAAGACAAAGTTAACAAGACATAGAAAAGGTTTAGGCCATAAAAGTTACCAGGACATAGCAGGTTACTCTTTGGTGTGACTACTGGTAATGTCGTGCTCCCTCCCTCCGCTGACTGTAAAACACTGTAAAAACTACTGAAAAGGTCCTAAAGGTCTCTGGGGTAAAAGGTCTCCTGTGGACGCGTGTGCACCTACGTGAGCGTGTGTGTTAGCTACATGTGCGAACAGAGGAATGCATGCTTGATGCTGCCAGGGCCAATGTTGTAAGGACTGAATCGTTAAAAACCCCAGTGAAAAATAGGGAAAAGTTTCCTAGTATGTGTGTTTAATGACATACTCTTTAACAGGAGATATGCGACAAGCACAAGGACATTCTGTGTTCAAGCTGAATCTCACTGACACCTTGCCCTCCAACTGTGGATAGATCAAAGGTCGAGGCATAGGCTAATCTATCTGACATGTAATCTGACATACAGCCATGCATGTAGAATATGCAGGTAACTAATTACAGAAAGATTAGATTACAACCTGATAAAGACATTTTCTTTGTGGTGGCTATTAAAAAACAATGTGTTTTCAACCAGCATTCAACCTGACCATGGCATCCCAAAACAACCAATTTTGCTCTTAGGGTAGCCTAAGTAACTGCATTACTATTCAATACAATAGGCACCTGCTGGAGAAGAGATTACGATGCTTTTAGTTCAATGCATATTCTCAGGATGAAACATAGGAGCAGATCTAACGAGAGATGAAGAGAAAGGTGAAGAGGCTTTAGGAGACTGGTTTTGGCTTCTGTCCTTCACTTCATTATCCCTCCATTCCTGTGATTCCTCAGTTCCTATAGGCGTTGGCATGCAGAGCGAGGTGGGAGGGGTAAGGAGGGGTAGGATTAAAACCCCGACTTTCAAAGGGTCAACCGATGACCCAGGTGCACATGGGGAAATAGCTACTCTCTCTTTATATCTGTCCATCTCTCTGAATCTCTTACCCTCCCTCTTCTCTTTCAGAATATCTCTTTCTTCTTTGTTCTCTCACTCGGAATATCTCGTCTCTCGGGACAGCTGCGTGAACTGCTGTGTGGAGATAAGGATTGGTGTGTGTGTGTGTCTGTGTGCATCAAGGATAATCAGCTCAACTTAGATAAAATGCTCAAAGAAAAGCAGCAGAAATGCCCTACTTCTTCGGACAATTCCCCATTTCTTTGATAGCGCCCATTTACTACCTCCGCCTAAAAGGTTCTGAACACTTGTTCAGCAGGAGTCTATTCCCCGACGCTCAGCCAAACCTGGTACAGTCATCAAATGTACACACATTCGCGCACACACGCACGTGCGCACACACAGACACACACATGCACACACACAGGTTGTCTTTGGCAGGGAACAGGCAGGACATTATTCTAGCTGCTAAAATGAAGATAAGTTATTCTACACCGGCTGTAAATTAGTTCTAGGGGACTATTTTCATTCGGGCTGTAATTCCCGGTGGAACCCATTTTGGAGGCAAACAGGTCTGTTTTTCTGTTGCGCACCGGTCAACATAAATCTCCCAGAATTATGAGCCCCTTTCCCTTTTTTCATGTAGCTTGAAATATGTTTGGAAATTAATCTCCTAAATGAAGACTGAATGTGTTTCTAGTCCATCAGGTAGAAGTACAGCTACTACCCCTCACGCAATAACATCAAGAGGCTCCGGACAAGCCTCAGGGCATACTGCTGCTGCCCCTGCTGAGAGTTAAGGTAGGAGAGAGACAGATCCAATTAATAGAGAGAGAGGGAGGGAGGGAGAGAGGGAGAGAGAGAGAGATAGAGACACAGAGAGAGAGAGAGAGAGAGAGAGAGAGAGAGAGAGAGAGAGAGAGAGAGAGAGAGAGAGAAAGAAAGAAAGAAAGAAAGAAAGAAAGAAAGAAAGAAAGAAAGAAAGAAAGAAAGAAAGAAAGAAAGAAAGAAAGAAAGAAAGAAAGAAAGAAAGAGAAAGGGGAGAGGGAGAGACACAAGCACAGGGAGAGACACACACACAGGGAGAGAGACAGAGAGAGAGACACACAGGGAGAGAGGCAGAGAGAGAGACACACACAGGGAGAGAGACAGAGAGAGAGACACACAGGGAGAAAGATAGAGAGAGAGACACACACACAGGGAGAGAGACAGAGAGAGAGACACACAGAGGGAGAGAGACACACACACACAGGGAGAGAGACAGAGAGAGACACACACACACACACAGGGAGAGTTGGTAAGTCTTTAGGATCTCTGACTCAGGTGTCAGCATAGCTGCTATGTGACCCTGACCTGATAATTCAGTTATGAGAGGTGATGAGTCAAGAAGCCCTCCTCAAGCCCCTCACTTCCCCTCACTCCCTCTCCCTCACTGCCCTCACCCACCCCCCTCCAACCCATCTTTACTTAAGACAAGCAGGAATGAGACTTCATCTCTTTTCCTTACAATGAAAATAAGTTACTGTGTGTCTCTCTCAATGTGTGTGTCTCTTCACTGTCTACTTTGGAGTACAATGTCTTTATTCAATGTGGCACTGAGATTGAAATGCATTGCAATGAAATGGAAGGGAAATAATGTCCAGAGAATAGCAGACCCTTGTCGTAAATCAACCAACCCCAATCCATCCATAGTGTGTCCATTCAAGGCCACCGTAGACCTGCTGACCACTGCCCTTCCCCCAGTAACCAGTGGAGGACCGGAGGCAAACATGAAGTAGTATTCTGGTTTTAGTGGAGGCCATGTCGAGACGACAATTAGAGTGTTGTCAGAGAGAAGCTGATGAAACACATTTTTAACCATTCTGACAGTACATCTCCTCTAGGCTTCAACATATATAGGATACACACACGAACACACACACGCACATTCATGCACAAAGTAACACACACAAGCGCACAAACATACACAAGCTCATACACACACACATAGGTGCACACATACACACATCTCCATCCTCCTCCTCCCTGCTCTAACACATCATCCACAGTACTACACACTCTCTTAAAGTTAAATGACTTACTGCATGTGGGATTTACATTGGCTTCCGTTGTAATGGAACAATATGACGTATATTTTTATATATCAGCTAGACTCATTTAATCTATGTCACCACCTCTCGCTAACACAAGCCTCCAATGCCAAATAGTGACACTCAGATTTCCCTCCAGTGAATAATTTGTGTTCTGTTTTTCCACTGAGAATTACTGAGGTGATCCTTTAAAACCACTGAAACTATTACAAATTGTTTTCCAAATAGAAGTACACTTGCTTGGATCTCTGCAAGGTGTCGGTTGGTGAGGTGTAACTTTCCACTCCAAATCACTCCTGTCAGAGAGAGGTGAGGGGAGGTTTGTGTGTGTGTGTGTGTGTGTGTGTGTGTGTGTGTGTGTGTGTGTGTGTGTGTGTGTGTGTGTGTGTGTGTGTGTGTGTGTGTAAGTGGGTGTGTAAAGGGGACAGAAGGTGAGACATTTTTGGCGTCAGCTAAGGTCTTTCAGGTAGAATTGTGTTTCTTATTAAATGTTTGACCCCCTAAGCCCTACTTAGTGTGCCCTCCTTAGTGTGCCCTCCTTAGTGTGCCCTCCTTAGTGTGCCCTCCTTAGTGTGCCCCACTTAGTGTGCCCTCCTTAGTGTGCCCCACTTAGTGTGCCCTACTTAGTGAGTGGGGCTCGCCCCCTTGTTTCCCACGAGAGTTTAGACTCTGCATACCAGGCTGTCTGTGATATGAATGAGTATCTAAGCATATGTTATTGGACACACACAGCTTTTATTATAATACTCACTCAGTCATCTTTGACTAGACTTGGCTGTTATTCTCAGATTGTCTCTCTGTTGTTTGAAGCATGTTGAATACCTTCTGTTACAACATGTTTTTTCTCTTTATCTTCGGTGCCTCCAATGGTGAAGGAATGCGTCTCTAATACAAGTCCCTAAAGACACTGGAATCCGAAGGTGACATATTTCTCTCTCTCTCTCTCTCTCTCTCTCTCTCTCTCTCTCTCTCTCTCTCTCTCTCTCCTCTCTCTCTCTCTCTCTCTCTCTCTCTCTCTCTCTCTCTCTCTCTCTCTCTCTCTCTCTCTCTCTCTCGCTCTCTATCTCTCTCTCTCTCTCTCTCTCTCTCTCTCTCTCTCTCTCTCTCGCTCTCTATCTCTCTCTCTCTCTCTCTCCCTACTCTAAACTTGGTCTTTGTGGATGGGATCCATACCTCATTTAACAGATTACATTCTCACCACTGATGCCAGTATTCCTAGTCATATGATATTGATCTTCTCTTCGTGTCTCAAATTGTGTAAATATTTCACAAATGCCTTAAGAGACGTGAAAAATGTTATATTTTTGGCAGCATCTGTGTCTGCCTTGGGAAAAGGTATGACTACTACTGTTTCTCACTAATGATGGTCTCTGCTTCAAAATGTCTCATTAAATTTGATCATGTATCATTCCGCATCCTGTATCTGTCACCCAACTTATGTTATTGTCTTATTGTCTTCAGGCTGTCTATCTCCCTGTCAAGACAGTTTAGGACAGGAAAATAATTATTGTAAAGTAATTTATCTTTACAATAACAGCCAGGTATAATTGCAGGCAGGATATTGGCATACCAAATAAAACAAAACCTACAGTAGTTTCAGTTTGTAAAATGAGAGGATGATCCCATTCTCCATTCACTCTGACTTGTGACCAGAGGCTTCTACCAGTACATCCAGCAGAGTTAAGTTACAGTGTCCCCCTCTCCCTCTCCCTACCCCTCCTCACCCCAACCCCCTGGTGTCCTATAGAGGATTGAAGCCCGTGAAGAGGAAGGCAGAGGACCAGTTGTTTTTAAATAAACTAATTCTACAAACAGTTTTATAACCCCGACCTCGTAAAACTGGCACAGGCATTTGATCCGCTCTCTGATGGAGCAAGCAGAGCACAGCAGTCCGCACCTGGAATACCAATTTGTCTTGCGGGAGCGTGTCGGTGTGTCAGCTGGTGGGTGTGTGTGTGTTTGTGTGTGTGTGATGTATGACTGCTGTGTTACGTTCCGCATCTGACAACTATCCTCCAACGCAGAGCATCCAACCCCTTCGTTTTTTTGTTTCCCCGGTAAAATAGGGAGAGATAAATAGAAAGAAAGAGAAAGGTGGAGAGAATGACAGAGAAAGGGTTAGAGAGAGAGAGAGAGAGAGAGAGAGAGAGAGAGAGAGAGAGAGAGAGAGAGAATGAGTGACTGAGTGACTGAGTGAGCAGAGAGAGAGAGAGTGGGCGAATGAAAAAGAGAGGGGGAGAGCAGAGCTCACACGATCAGTCAGTGCAAGTCTGTGTGAGAGAGACGAAGAGAGAAGGGGAGCAAGTGAAAGAGGGGACAGAGGTATTGAAAAGAGATTGTAGAAAGAAGAGACTCCACTGGCTGTGAGATCAGCAGCAGCTGTTGGATATTCCTGTCTTTCTGTCTGCGGTGGCCGGTTGAAGGTAAGACCACCATGGATCCCTAGAGATCTGGAGGTGACCCAGGGCACCTCTCACTCGCAACCCAGGATCGGTGCACCTTCTCTGGATTTGATACTTACGATCACTGGGTGTCCTCCGCACTTTGGTTTATTGTTAAAAACTGTAATTCCATTATAATTTGCATTTATAGGGTGATTAGCAGTGTAATGTTCAAACTGAATGTAGGCTGGTTGATACTTTGGTTTAAATCATGGGGGCTTCAGACAGACAGAATAAGTGCGATATCATATTTTCTGTGGAAAACCCAATTCATGTTCAAACTGAAAATAGCATAATTATAACACAGCATTGGTTTAGATACTGGTTGCGTCAACTTATAATGTACTATAAAGACACATAAATTAATAGTAATGTCATACCATACATCAATAGGTAGACTATATATATAATACCAGTATGTTCAAAGCCAATAAACGGTGGTTGAGGCATTGGTTTAGATCCTGCCTGGTTGCGTCAGCTCATTGTGTAGTCATCCAGCCATATACTATCTCAGGTATGCATTCTCTCTAACTTTGCTGATGTATTTCTAGCTTATGTGCCCAGGCACTGTTCTGGTTAAAGCATACTGTAACAGCCTGACCCTGCCACTTTGTTTGGAAAGCTGAGGGATGGGGCTGAGGATCGATGCATAAACTGAAATTAAACGTTTTGAAACTATACATTGTTTGTACATTCTTCAAGTATCAATTGATGTATATGATTCATTTAAATAATCAGAAATCAGATTTTGCCTTTAAGGACTGTGATGATGACATATTGGACTGGTATGTGGTAACCTACAACCACTGACATGGGTAGATAATGTAATACAAGCTATCTAATGTTGTTGGAGGTATTTTGTTACTCAATATGTGTTGCTGAAGGTAGGCATATACATCAGAGTGTCAATGCAGGGCGGAGGTAGAGATAGAGAGAGGGAGGGAGACAGAGAGACAGAGGAAAGGAGAAGAAAGGAACAGAGAGAAAGAGAGTTGGAAATGCCGCAGAATTTATAGAGTGAGAGAAGGATATAAAAAGACGGAAGAGAGAGAAAAATAACTGACAACAACATTTTTACCTCCAAACACTCCCCCATCCCTCCCTCTCCTTCACTGCAGTTGTGGGACTGGCAGGCAGCAGTTGCCTAGGGAGACAGACAGACAGAGGATGACATAACTGGAAGGTGTGTATGTGGACGTTTGTAGAAGGTGGTGTGTGGAGGGAGAGTGGGTGTTTATGTGAAGGTGTGGGGGGAGTTTGTGTTGAGAGGATTTACGTAGCGAAGTATGTTGTGTGTGAATGATGAGCCTTGGGACATTTTGTTTTGCGGTGTGTGTGTGTGTGTGTGTGTGTGTGTGTGTGTGTGTGTGTGTGTGTGTGCGTGCGTGCGTGCGTGCGTGCGTGTGTGTGTGTGTGTACGTGCATCATGCTGTGTGGAGTAGATGAAAGTAATAATGGACAATGTGGTAGGTAGAGATGAGAGATGAGCTACAGTCCTACCTACACTACTACCTTCATCTATCACACAGAGAGCACAAGAGAGAGACAGAGACAGAGACAGAGAGAGAGAGAGAGAGAGAGAGAGAGAGAGACAGTAATAGAGACAGTGAGAGAAAGAGACAGAGAGAGAGAGAGAGAGAGAGAGAGAGAGACAGAGAGAGAGAGAGAGAGAGAGAGAGAGAGAGAGAGAGAGAGAGAGAGAGAGAGAGAGAGAGAGAGAGGAGGAGGGGTCACGGAAGGAGGAGACAAAAAGACAGAAAGACAAGGAGATAGAGAGAGAGAGAGAGAGAGAGTGGGAGAGACTGAAAGATTGGAAAACAATATATATATATAGAGAGAGACAGACACAGAGACATGGAAGCAAGAGGTGAGAGATATAGAGTGAGACAGAGAGAAAGAGAGACAGACACATAGATATGGAAGGATGATGTGAGAGAGAAAGCGAGACAGAGTGATGGATACAGAGAGAGACAGAGAGAAAGAAACAACGCATACTTCCATCCAGACATCTCACTTCAGTAGAAGCCAATTACACCAGCTGAGAAACAGCTCGTGCAAAAATTGTGTGTGCACGTGTGCATGTGTGTGTGTGTGTGTGTGTGTGTGAGTTCTGTGGTGTGAAAAGATTGTTCTAGAATTGTTTGGAGAGGAGTAGGAGGAGCGGAGGTGTGTTTGAAGCATCACACACTTCTCCAGACACATGTGGAGTTCGACCGGTGTGTATGTGTGTGTCTGTCTGTGTGTGCGTGTCTCCATGTGTGCGTCCATCCATCTATGTGGGGGATCTTGCGTTCTCTCGCCATCACACACCGGTGTGTGTGTCTATTTATTTTGACTGTGGTGAAACTCAGATGGCCAGTTTGCTATGTCTCACTGTAGCAGGAATGTGCCTTTGACTAATGAACACACCGCACGCACAGTAAAGTCATTCTAGCAGTGAAGCAATGTACTAGATAATGACTGTAGAAGAAATTGTGTTCCCAAAACGGGAAAAAACAAACAACTTGGTTTGGATGGGTGGCTGGCTAGATGGATGGGATGTAGAGCTCTTTGTCGTATGGTCATCTTTAGTTATCAGGCTTACAGAAAAGAATAGTCATACAAATAACCAGGTATCAAATCTGGGCTGTCTACACCAGGAGACTGCATTAGCCCACTGAGCTAAAGCCTAGACAAAAGCCTACGTTTCATACTAGAGGCTATTAAAGGTAAGGTTAAGGTTGCTCCTCATATGGCTATAATTCACTGCAGCACCCCCGCTACTCAAGCTTAGCCCTTCATTTTCTGCTACTGTGTTCAGTATCAAAGAAGTGTCTGCCACTGTGTTCAGTATCAAATGAAGTGTCTGCCACTGTGTTCAGTATCAAAGAAGTGTCTGCCACTGTGTTCAGTATCAAAGAAGTGTCTGCCACTGTGTTCAGTATCAAATGAAGTGTCTGCCACTGTGTTCAGTATCAAAGAAGTGTCTGCCACTGTGTTCAGTATCAAAGAAGTGTCTGCCACTGTGTTCAGTATCAAAGAAGTGTCTGCCACTGTGTTCAGTATCAAAGAAGTGTCTGCCACTGTGTTCAGTATCAAAGAAGTGTCTGCCACTGTGTTCAGTATCAAAGAAGTGTCTGCCACTGTGTTCAGTATCAAAGAAGTGTCTGCCACTGTGTAGCATTTGTTCTTTGTGATTTTGTCAAATGGTTGTGTGATTAGTCTAGAGAGTCCTGAGTGGGTTATATCCAGTCCAGGTCAATAAATTGAGCCCTGGGATGAGGAGGTCCACTCATATCAAAGCAAGGTTAACAGGATTAAATTAAGGTTAACAGGATCAAAGCAAGTTTAACAGGATTAAAGCAAGGTTAACAGGATCAAAGCAAGGTTAACAGGATCAAAGCAAGGTTAACAGGATCAAAGCAAGGTTAACAGGATCAAAGCAAGGTTAACAGGATTAAATCAAGGTTAACAGGATCAAAGCAAGGTTAACAGGATCAAAGCAA